>ML782163.1:285333-332520 GCA_009831015.1 Picea engelmannii
AAAATACAGTCGAGGTTTTCATTTGATCCAACACAGAGTCGAAGCCGAGACTGCTTTCAGCAGCGCAGAACCTCGGTTCGACTAAAGAGGTTACAGGAATTACAGTGGTCAAGTGTCAGAGCTGCAGAATGGTGAGAAAACGCAGTGGCATTTTACTCAAACGAGAATTGGATAACTTATCCTTTTTGCAATCGCATCCTGAGGTCCATAGGCACTTTTCAAATGGAGGATGCATGGAATTTGCAGAAAGATTGAAAATTGGGTGTCACCAAGCCACGGTTGAAGCCTTCGCCAAGACATTTGATGGCAATAGAGCTCAGGTTGGCTCTGTGGAAATCAAAGTGAATGAGGAGTTCATTACAGCAGCTACATGATTGCCGACAACTGGTCAAAGATGGTTTAAAACCACCGCTCCTAAAAATTAGGATTTCAAGTTCTATCTGAAAGATGGGTACAAGCACAAAGCGTGGAGTAAAGGTATGCTCGTTTCATATTTGGATGAAGAGTGGAAAGATTTATTCAAAGGAATTCAATTATACATTACATCAGAAGGAAGATATGATAAGTTGATGATGTATCACTTTAAACTGATGGATCACTTCACAAACAAGACCCCCATCAATTTTCCTTATTTCTTATATCACAATTTGACCAAGGTATGCAGGAGAATTAGAGCTCAACCTTTGAGCATAAAAAATACTCTATGTCACCTAGGCCTCATTAAATTGATTCTCCTCCAAGAGTTGAAACAACAGGGGAGGACATGGGAGCACTTTCTGTTCTGGGAAGGTTTTGAAACCCAGAACTAGACTACAAATGAACAGCTGGCTGGCTCAAGGAAGCAATCATCCCCTCAGAGCAGCTCAAGAAGAAGAAGGGCTTTACCAAGACCTTCAGAAGATAGATTGTCTGGACAGAAACCTCACAGGTCAAAAAGAAAACTAAGTTTCGAGCAGGCAATAGAGAAGACTACACAACAAAATACAGGGCATCCAACAGAGTAGAGTGCAGGCAAGAACATACTCAACTTACCTTACTCAGATTCTAAATCTGAGCAACAAATTCAATACCCTGCAGTTAAGAGTTCTGAACAATCAGCCGAATGTGCTCAGAATTATCAAACTTTCAGTCAGGTAGAGTAGGGAGAATCATCAAAAAACCCTAGGTCAAACAAATCTCAAAGGATCAAACATCTAAAGGAAGTAATTGCCCAGCAAGAAGTCTTAGAGCAAGTGATTAAGGATAGATATAAAAAATTGTCTGACAACTTTGCCAAGACAAATGTAGCATTTGAAAGACTGGCCAAGGAGAGTGTCAGAGAGAAGAAAAGGAAGGAAAAACTTGCCAAAGACTGCAACAGCCTGCGGTGTCTTACCAAGTGCCTCAAGAAGCAGATCATGGGGTTAAAACAAAAGTTGAAACAAAAGCCTCATTCAGACCTGAAGGTTCTAGCTCAGGTGGCCATCAACATGCAAGGGGAGAAGTCAGATGCCCATTGATTTTTGTTTGAAATCAATTTTCAAGGCGAAGGTTCTTTTTGTGCACTATCAGGACTTTCAACGGTGCTAGGCTACCATTTCGTTACCCGTTAGCTGTGGAAAGTGATAGCTTTCAACAACTAACCCGTGAAAAACTCAAACGGTTGCGCTGTTGAAAGCTGGGCAAGCAAGTTTTGAGGCCGAGAACGCAAAAGTTTATTTCAAACATGTTTTGAAGATATGCCAACGAATCAGTAGACTATTAAAATTTCATGCAAGTGTTCAACCTCAGGGATTCGAGGGATTTTGGTTACACATTCAAAATCATTGCCTAAAAACTTGCCCATTGATAGTGGAAGGTTGAACAATCATATACAGGTGTCATGTTATTTCACCATGCTGGAGATGCTGAAAGATGGAGGAGTCAAATGGCGAATTTTGGAGGCTGAATACAGTGCGACCTCTTAGTTTAGTTGTTGAAGACTTTAATGTTAGAGTTGTTTAAATAGAATAGAACTGTTTTCATTTAATGACAGATCCATGTTTTTAGGATCTGTTCAACTGTTTGTAAAGGCTATAAAATGCCTGTTTTGATATCAAACAAGGGTTCGACTTGGAATACTATGATTCTGCCACTGTAATACACAAACTTATTCTTATTTTATAAAAAATTGTAAGCTTCTTTCAGTTCTGTGTCAGATTTTCTCTTCTGTTATTTTATAGCTTATGAGTGGAAGTCCTTTGTTGAAGCTCATTCAATTTGCAGTGACTGTCATCTCACTGATTAATTGTCTTAGTTGATTATCATAAGTTATTTCTTGGTTGTTAGACCCATTGTGTTTGTTGGCATGAAACATAATCTGGTTCAATAGCTATTTTCTTTCCCCATTTAATCAAACTTTATCTGACCACGGTGCTAGAAAGCCTTGTGAGATTTTGTATCTCTAGACAGTCTTGAAAACACAGTCCAGCCCTTAGATGTTCATTTTGATCCACCAAACCACATCAAATATTAAGAAAATATTTCCAAAAAGAGTTAGTTACCAGGCATCTCTGACTTACAGCCTAGGAGAGTTTCCTGGAGTGATAACACATGGGATGCATTTATTCAAGGGATATGCTCAAGAAGGAAGCTACCCATGTTCATTATGCTATGGGAAGATTGCAACCAAGAAGAATAAAGGACAAAAACAAGATAAGAGAAGATGACAGATGATGATCAAGCCCTAGTTGCCCACACTAGGAAAGAAAAGAGAAATAAAGAACCCTCCTCACCCAAGTAGTTTCAGAAGGGCCAAAGAAATAACCCAAATATCATATGTTTCTATTGTCAGAAAATGGGACACATTGCTAGGAATTGTTCCCTCATTCAGAGACCAAGGGAAACAAAAGGAGGTGAAATGCATCATGTTCATACAGCTAAATATGAATAGCCACCCAAGAATGTTGCAAAGGAATATGAACCAAGTGATGAGGATTATGTTCTTATCTCAGCCCTTACGGGAAGTGTCACTCATGGAAGTGACATTTGGTTGGTGGAAAGTGATGCTTCCAAGCACATGACAGGTTATAAAGACTCCTTGTCTAAACTTAATCATAAGGATTCACCACACATGGTGAAATTGGGAGATGACTATCAGTATCCAATCAAAGGAGTAGGAGAATCCTCCTACAAGTTAGAATCAGGAAAGCCAATGAAGATGAAAAAAGTTCTCTATGTTCCTGGTTGAAGAAGAACCTTCTCTCGATTTCAACATTGGATGAGAAGGGTTATTGAATTGCATTTGTTGTTGGACAGGTTCTTATGTGGCCTAGAGGGAATAATTTTGATGATGTTGTGGTGATTTGAGTTCAAGAAGGAGGACTCTAGAAATTGAAAGGGTGATCAGATTCAACATTAATTCACGACACTATGAATATCAGTGAATTATGGGATAAGATATTTTCTCACCTACATTATAGGTCCTGACCGAGTGTGATAAAGATGGTGATGAGACTACCATAGATCCAGTAAAAACCAGATGACATGTGCAAATGTTTCACACAAGGAAAGAACATGAAGCACTCCTTTCCCAACAATGACAACAAAGCCAAAGGAGTATTGGACGTCGTGCACTCAGATGTGTGTGGACCAATGTCAGTAACTTCACTAAATGGTTATGTATATTATGTGTCTTTTATTGATGATTACTCACATAAAAATTGGATCTATTTGTTGAAGGAAAATAATGAAGTGTTTGGAAAATTCAAAGAATTAAAGGGACTGGTAGAAAACATGACAGAGTAGAAGATAAAGACCTTGAGATCAGATAATGGAAGAGAATTCGCTTCAAAGGAATTTAAAAAATATTGCAAGGAAGATCGGATTAAAAGGGAGCTTTATACTCCCTACAATACTCAACAGAATGGAGTAGAAGAAAGGAAGAATCAAACGATCATGGAAGTAGTGAAGGCTATTATTCATGATCAAGATCTACCTATGCATCTGTGGGCAGAAGCAACAAATATTGCAGTGTATGTGTAGAAAAGAAGTCCCCACAAATTACTTGAAAAAAATACTTTAGAGGAGATGTTTTCAGGAGAGAAGATGAAAGTCAACCATCTAAGGATATTTGGTTGCCCTGTATTTGTGCATGTCCCCAAGGAAAATAGGAAAAAATTGGATCCATCTAGAAATAATGGCATATTTGTTGGTGTCACACACCCACTAGGGTAACTAAGATTTTTCGCCCCTTTTTCTCTTTTCTTTTCTTCCTTCTTTATAGGGGAACATAATCCCCAAGTTTCTAGGGGGCCTGGTGTAGACCCTACCTTCCCTTATCCTTCCCCATGTGATAATTGGCTATGACCACTAGTCTTACCTGAAAGGTGCTTTTGGCTTTCGCGATTCCCTTGTTCTCTGTCTTTCAAAGTGCCGAAAACCCAAAAAGAAGGGTCTAACCGATCGTCGAATTGATCAATGGATCGTATTATATCCTGGCACTCTACCTTTTGAGGTTTCACATACCGGAAGATGAGGGATTCATACCCTTTGGTTCCCCAGGTGCCGAAACACCGAAACCCATATATCTACTAATCTCATTTTAGAGTTTCGCAAGTCAGGGTTTTGCGATATGCGAAGACAGGAGGTCTCTCACTTGAGTTCCCAGGAGCCGAAAATACGAAGCCTATCCACTATGCTCAACTCATTTTGGGGTTTTGTAAATCGGGATTTCGTGATATGTGAAGACAGGAGGTCTCACACTTGAGTTCCCAAGAGATGAAACTATGAAGCCTATCCACTCTGCTCAACTCATTTCGGGGTTTCGCAAATTGGGATTTCACGATACGCGAAGACAAGAGGTCTCTCACTTGAGTTCCCAGGAGCTGAAACTCTGAAGCCTATCCACTCTGCTCAGCTCATTTTGGGGTTTCAAAAATCAGGATTTCACGATATGCGAAGACAGGAGGTCTCACACTTGAGTTCCCAGGAGACGAAATTTTGAAGCCTATCCACTCTGCTCAACTCATTTTGGAGTTTCACAAATTGGGATTTCCCGATATGCGAAGACAGGAGGTCTTGCACTTGGGTTCCCAGGAGACAAAACTCTGAAATGCTGAAGCCTGAGGGAACCATTCTCTCTGGTAGAAGGCTTCCAAACTTAGACTACAAAACCCTTCAACGGGTTCTTGGGTAAATATCCCTAGGCTAGGTGACCTGACTAAAAGGCCTTCTTAGATTACCGATCTATGAACTCGGTGACAGGGGTGAGGTAAGCTCGTATGGTTTCTAAAATGATAGTCCTTTAAAGGAACTCACTCTGACTCTGGAAGGTGAGGGAACTTCCCGGAAGGAGGTGCCTTTGGGAAATCAAACTAGGGCATAGTGTGAGTCAAATACATGGGACAAATCTCAAGGGAACAGATCATAATCTAAAATTATTCATTCTCTACATAAAGTGATTATGGTCATATGCGTATGAGCATGCATCCATTATTTCTGGTCAAAACACCAGGCAAACGTTGATATACAGAAATAATTTAGGAGTGTACAAGAATGAGCATGCGTCCATTATATTCAATTCAAGACATGAGGTATAAACACTTATCAAAAAAACACCAGGTGTGACGCGACTGCTGGGAGAGGTGCTCTTTTCCACCCAACCATAGGCTAAGTGATTCCAATCAGATTTGCCACTAGCCACCCTCGAGCTGGACCACGATGCTTTGAGACTTAGTCTCCTACTTCTCGCTCATTGGAAGTCAAGGATGAAGGTTACTCTCCTTCTCCTCTGCTCATGACTCACTGTATTTTCTTGAGTTCTTCTCATTCTCCTTCCGCGATCCCTGTTGTGCACACTCCCCCCCTCTTCCACACTTCTTTCCTTTCCTTTTTCCTGTGAGGTTGCATGTGACATGAATTTACCTGTCCAATGGTCAAGTCTGAGAGCTTCTATGGATGGGAAGTTCGCCCCCATCCCCTCATTTACTCTTGAGGAGCCTCCCCACCTACCATTCGGGCAGGTAATTCATTCAGGGGTCTGAGAGTGAGCTTTGGTTTTTGAGCATGTACAAACCAGTACGGTTTTGGTTCGGTGGAAGTTAACGCAGCCATTCTCGGCCCCTTCCACCACCTCTCATCAGCCATCATGGTCTCTTTCAGCACACCCCCCTCCCAATGATCAAGAGACACATATTCATGATATAGTTTTCATTCATCGACCTTTTATACAAAGGTCTGTCAAATCAAACATTTACATCTTTGAGTTTGCCATAGTTTTTGGCCCATATAGTTATTTTTATAGACTGGGGGAAACAGGGTGTTACAAATCCATCCCCCTTAAAGAAACATCGTCCCCGATGTTCTATCTATCAACATGACATGTATGTACAGAAGTAAACAAAATCAAATATGCATGTTTCATGGCATCTTCCATTTCCCATGTATCCTTATCTGGGCCAAAATGTTTCCACTGCACCTTGACCTGTGAAATGGTTCGGTTCCTGAGAAGGGTTTGCTTTCTGTCTAGTATGCATTGAGGTTCTGGTAGGAATTCTCCCTCCGGTTCCACCTGGATCACAGACCAGTCAATTATATGATTAGAATCATGTACATATTTCTTCAATAATGAAACATGGAAAACATTATGTTCTTTTACTGTGGGAGGAAGTGCTAGCCTATAGGCTACAGGTCTCACTCTATATAGAACTTCAAAGGGTCCACAATACCGAGGTTCCAACTTGGCACAAGCTCCCATCTTCAGGGAATTCTTCCTGGGTCTAACTCTGAGATATACATGGTCTCCCGCCCTTAACTCTCTTGGAGTTCTCTTTCGGTCGGTGTAAATTTATGTCGTTTCTGAGCGACCTTTAAATTTTGTTTTATCTAAGTCACTTGTTGTTCCATCTCCTTCAGCATGTCGGGTCCAATAGTAACTCTGTTTACAGGGTTACTCAACTGACTGGAGTGTTTCACAATCTACCATAGAGGACTTCGAAAGGACTCATCTTCAGGGATTCTTGGTAGCCGTTGTTGTAGGCGAATTCCACCAGTGGCAGGTAGTCTTCCAACTTTTTGGGTTGATGCATTACATGAATCCTTAGCATGTCTTCTAATATTTGGTTCACTCTCTCCGTCTATCCATTGGTTTGAGGATGATAGGCTATTCTAAACAACAATTTGGTCTCTAGACCCCCCATCAGGGATTTCCAAACGTTGGAAGTAAATTTCGTGTCTCTGTCAAACACGATCTCTTTAGGCATACCATGTAGTCTGAATATCTCCCTCATGAATACGTGCATGATGTCTATCACCTTGCAAGTCGACTTGACGGGGATAAAATGAGTAGACTTGCTCAATTTATCCACCACTACCATGATGGCATCATTATTTTTGGTCAAGGTTGGTAATCCAGTGATGAAATCCATGGAGATGGTTTCCCATTTCCATTATGGGATTGGTAGAGGTTGAAATAATCCTGTTGGGTGTCAATTCTCTGCTTTAACCTATTGGCATTCTATGCATTTGACTAAGTATTCAACTATGTCTTTCTTTAATCCCAACCAATAGAATTGTTTCCTGGTGGCCGTGATCATCTTCTGGTATCCTGGATGACCAGTATAGGGTCTTTTATGTAGTTCATCTATTATGAACCTCTTCAAGTCATCACAATCTGGAATATACAATCTGTTTCTGTAAGTTAGCATACCTCCATCTATCATCTGGTATCCTTCACACTTTATACCTATGGGTTCTTTCTCCGGATACGAGGTCACAGTCTGGAAGAATATGTCTGTTTCTTGTGCATTCTTGACTCTTTGCTTGACATCCGTCTCATAGGTGCTCACCACTGGCAGGTGAATTTTTTTCATACTTCGGCTAAGGGCATCAACCACCTTATTTTATTTTCCTTTGACATGTTTGATTTCAAAATCACACTCTCTAAGGAGGGCCATCCACCTAGCTTGTCTGGCATTGAGCTTTGGTTGGTCAAACAAATATCATAATCCAAAGTGATCTGTCATAAGCATGAATTTCCTTCCTAGGAGGTAATGCCTCCACATTTTTAAGGCATGCACTATGGTAGCTAGCTCTAGATCATGGGTCACATAGTTGATTTCATGCTCATTCAATTTTTGGGATTCATAGCAAGCAACACTTCCGCCTTGCATAAGGACTCCTCCGAGCCCTTCCTTGCAGGCATCTGTGCACACGAGGAAGTTAGCTTCGGGATCAACGATCTTCAACATGGGTGTGTGGGTCAGTAGATGTTTTAGGGATTGAAATTTTTCTTCACATTCTTGTGTCCACATGAATTTAGCTTCCTTCTTCTGGAGAGCAGTGATTGGATAACCAATCCTGGACAATCCTTTTATAAATATCCTATAGTATCCTGCTAAGACCATAAAGGATCTGATATCTAAAACGTCTTTTAGGGTAGGCCATTCCATGATAGACCTGACCTTGTCAAGGTCTACTTCTACTCCTTCTTCAGATATGACATGACCCAAGTAATGTATTTTCTTCTGGAAAAATTCGGACTTGCTAAGTTTGGCATAGAGTTGATGTTCTCTTAGCACTTGAAGTACAAGTCTAAGATGTTCCTCATGTTCCTCCCTATTCTTGGAATAAATTAATATATCGTCAATAAAAACTAGTACAAATTTGTCTAGGAATTTGCTGACCACATTGTTCATCAAGCACATAAAAGTGGCAGGGGCGTTGGTTAATCCAAATGGTACTACCACAAACTCATAGTGACCATATCTCAACCTGAAGGTAGTTTTGTGGATGTCTTCACCCTTGATTCAGACTTGATGGTATCTAGATCTCAAGTCAATCTTTGAGAATATGGAAGCACCTCCCAATTGATCGAACAAGTCATCGATCCTGGGTAAGGGGTAGTTGTTCTTTAGGGTTACCTTATTGAGTTGTCTATAATATATGCACAGTCGAAGGGTACTATATTTCTTTTTCACAAACAGGACTGGTGCTCCCCAGGGAGACACACTGGGCCGAATATAGCCTTTGTCCATCATTTCTTTCAATTGTAATTTAAGCTCAACTAGCTCGGGTGTGCTCATCCTGTAGGGTGTTCTAGACACTAGCACCGCTCCTAGTGCAAGTTCTATCGAGAATTCAATGTCCCTTCTCAGAGGTAGACCCGATACCTCTTCCGGAAATGCATCTCTATATTCTCCTAGTATGGGATGGTCCTCGAGGCTCAGTTTGTTATTTTCAATTGATTCCAACACCTGTATCGCATATAGTGGACATCCCTTTTTGAAATATTTCCTCATTTGAAGAGATGATATTCGTCTCACCGAGATAGGTTTTTGGATCCCTTGAAGGGTTATCCTTCTTCCTCCTTCACTTACACATTCTAAGGTTTTATGGTAATAGTCCAGTCTGGCTCTATATGCGGCTAGCCAGTCCATACTGATCAACAAGTCATACGACCCTAAGGGTAGTATATTAAGGGTTGCTTGGGTGGGGAATTCGCCCATAGTAAATTGGCAGGCTGGTATGACCTCCACTACCTTTCTTTTGGTGCCAATGGCTAACTGTACCAACCATGGCTTGGCATGCTTATGTGGCTGTAATTTACGCTTATCAACAACTTTAGGGGCTATATAAATCAAATTTGAACCGGTGTCGATTAGAATAGACACTAGATGGTTGGTGATCATACCTTCTATCTCCACCACTGAAGCTTGGTGGTCATCTTGTTTATTATCCACTACTGCATAAATTTGTGGCATACTCCCGGCCATGTCATTGATGGTGGTAGCTTCTTGAACGTTGTAAATTCTCTGACTATTCTGTTGTCGGTGCGGGCAGTCTCTCAGTAGATGCTCTTCTCCACAACCCCAACATTTCAAGGTTTCTTTCTTTCAGTTATCAATCCTTCCTAGGGTAGATCCAAAAGGTTTATTTCCACTTTGGGAGGGGAAATTCTGTTGATGTACACTTCAGATTGGGAAGCTCATCCTTGAGTCATTTTTATAATTTTTAAATCTTGGAGATTTAAACCCCTTTTTTCTGGAATCTCGAACTATTCTTTTGCTTCCAGCCTTCACAAGGTTCTGTACGATGCCCAAGTTGTTCATAACAATATCTTTCCTTTTGGATAGTGTCTTCTAGGGTCTTTGTCTCATCAAACTCAATCATGTTCTGATATTCCTTAGGTAGTCCACTGATGAACCATTTCACCTTTGCCTTTTCTACTTTTATATAGGGTACGTACCTTAGCAACTCGAGGAATCTGCTAACATATTCCTCTATGGTGAGTTTCCCCAGCTTGAGTTCATAGAATTCTTTAGTTTTTTCATTGAAATACTTTTCCGACAGATACTTATTCCTGAAGTATCTCTCAAACCATTCCCAAGACATGCCCTCTTCGTGAATCCCTTTTACATTCTTAAGGTCTTCCCACTAGATGGAAGCCTTTCCATTCAAGTTGAAGGTGGTCACTCAGGCCTTCAAATTTTCGGAGAAGTCATGGACTCTAAAATACTTCTTTAGTCCAAGCAGCTAGGCCTCTGCTTCCTCTCCCTTCTTTATTTCATCGTTGAAAGAGGGTGGTTTGACCTTCCTTAATTATTCGAGGTTATGTCTCTTGGAATGCTTCCGCTTCTTCCATTTTCTTCGGGAATAGGAACTAGTCCTACTGCTAGAAGATCCCTCCGAGTCGCTTGCTTCATTTCTAGAGGAATCATCTGACACTTGTCCCTTATCTCTGGGGTGGACTTTTCTCGAGGTTCTCTTCCCAGTGTGGCCACTTAAAAGACCATGTTTCCATATCTCAGGTGGGCTTCGACTTTTCTTTTTTTGTCATCGGTCCGGGTGACTGGTGTCAGGTTCATGCTGCAATTGTCTTTGTATGTCGGATAAAATCTACAGTAAGACTGCATTGATTTCCATTTGCTTCTCTTGCTCTTTTATCATCCTCTTGTTGTCGGCCTTGCAGCTCTGTAGTTTGACCATGAGGCTCCTCATAGTATCATCTAGATCTGGAGGGGTCCCTACCACCCTCCTTTCGTTAGACTCTTCGTCTCTATTGTGGGATCCATCCCCCACTTCATGGTGAGTCACCATTCTATGTGTCTGCAATTTCTCCTGGTTGATTTCTCACTCATGTGAAAAAGAAAAACGCTTGTTGTTAGTCAATATTTATATTCATTCATAACCAGTACATAATTTATATTTTTCACATGCACACACACAATAGGAGTTTTCATTCTTAACTTCGACTTGTGATTAAGGGGGTTAAGATAGAGGTTTACTATTGTTAAGAGTACTTCTAATGAAGTCTTTGTGAAATTCGTTCATGAGCCCAAGTAGGCCAAGTGTTGTAACCATTCTTTGATACCAATTTGTCACACACCCACTACGACAACTAAGATTTTTCGCTCCTTTTTCTCTTTTCTTTTCTTCCTTCTTTATCGAGGAACATAATCCCCGAGTTTCTATGGGGCCTGGTGCAGACCCTACCTTCCCTTATCCTTCCCCATGTGATCATTGACTATGACCACTGGTCTTACCTGAAAGGCGCTTTCAACTTTCACGATTCGGGGAGTCACGATGCACGCGTTCCCCTGTTCTCTATCTTTCGAAGTGCCGAAAACCCAAAAAGAAGGGTCTAACTGATCGTCAAATTGATCAATGGCTCGGATTATATCCTGACACTCTACCTTTTAGGGTTTCTCATATCAAAATATGAGGGATTCATACCCTTCAGTTCCCTGGGTGCCGAAACACCGAAACCCAGATATCTACTAAGCTCATTTCGGGGTTTCGCAAGTCAAGGTTTCACGATACGCGAAGACATGAGGTCTCACACTTGAGTTCCTAGGAGCCGAAACTCTGAAGCCTATCTACTCTGCTCAACTCATTTTGGGGTTTCGCAAATCAGGATTTCTCTATATACGAAGACAAGAGGTCTCGCACTTGAGTTCCCAGGAGCCGAAACTCCGAAGCCTCTCCACTTTGCTAAGCTCATTTCGGGGTTTCGCAAATTGGAATTTTGTGATATGCGAAGACAAGAGGTCTCGCACTTGAGTTCCAAAGAGTTGAAAATCTGAAGCATATCAAATATGCTCAGATCATTTCGAGGTTTCGCAAATCGGGATTTCACGATATGCGAAGACAGGAGGTCTCGCACTTGAGTTCCCAGGAGCCGAAAATCCGAAGCCTATCCACTCTGCTAAACTCATTTGGGGGTTTCACAAATCGGGATTTCGTGATATGTGAAGACAGGAGGTCTCGCACTTGGGTTCCTAGGAGTCGAAACTCCGAAACGTCGAAGACTGAGGGATCCATTCTCTCGAGTACAAGGCTTCCAAAATTAGACTACAAAACCCTTCAACGGGTTCTTGGGTAAATATCCCCAGGCTGGGTGACCTGACTAAAAGGCCTTCTTATATTACTGAGCTATGAAC
The DNA here is from genome assembly GCA_009831015.1 of Picea engelmannii. Taxonomy (NCBI): domain Eukaryota; kingdom Viridiplantae; phylum Streptophyta; class Pinopsida; order Pinales; family Pinaceae; genus Picea; species Picea engelmannii. Next base: position 297,732 of record ML782163.1, read on the forward strand.
TTAGTGACAGGGGTGAGGTAAGCTCGTATGGTTTCTAAAATGGTAGTCCTTTAAAGGAACTCACTCTGGCTCTGGAAGGTGAGGGAACTTCCAGGGAGGAAGTGCCTTCGGGAAATCAAACCAGGGCATAGCATGAGTCAAATACATGGGAAAAATCTCAAGGGAACGACTCATAATCTAAACTTATTCATTCTCTACATAAACCGATTATGGTCATATACATATGAGCATGCATCCATTATTTATGGTCAAAACACCAGGCAAACACTGATATATAGAAATCATTTATGAGTTTACAAACATGAGCATGCGTCCATTATATTCAATTCAATACACAAGGTATAAACACTTATCAGAAAAACAACAGGTGTGACGCGATTGCTGAGAGGGGTGCTCGTTTCCACCCAACCGTAGGCTCAGTGATTCCAATTGAATTTACCACTAGCCACCCTCGAGCTGGACCATGATTCTTTGAGACTCAGTCTCCTACTTCCCACTCATCGGAAGTCAAGGATGAAGGTTACTCTCCTTCTCCTATGCTCACGACTCACTGTATTTTCCTGAGTTCTTCTTTTTCTCCTTCCGTGATCTTTGTTGCACGCACTCCCCCCCTCTTCCACACTTCTTTCCTTGCCTTTTTCCTGTGAGGTTGCGTGTGGCACAAATTTCCCTGTCCGATGGTTAGGTATGAGAGATTCTATGGATGGGTGGTTTGCCCCCATCCCCTCATTTACTCTTGAGGAGCCTCCCCACCTACCCTCCGAGCAAGTAATTCATTCAGGGGTTTTAGAGTGAGCTTTGGTTTCTGAGCATGTACAAACCAGTATGATTTCAATTTGGTGGAAGTTAACGCAGCCATTCCCGGCCCCTTCCACCACCTCTCATTAGCCATCGTGGTCTCTTTCAGCACATCCCCCTCCCAGTGATCATGCAACACATATTCATGATATAATTTTCATTCATCGACCTTTTATACAAAGGTTTGTCAAATCAAACATTTACATCTTTAAGTTTACCATAGTTTTTGGCCCATATAGTTATTTTTACAGACTGGGGGAAACAGGGTGTTACAGTTGGTTACAATGACATATTGAAGGGATACAATATATATATTCTCGATCACTGGAAAGTTGAGATTAGCCGATATGTCACCTTTAATGAGAATGCAACTTTCAGCAAATCAAAACAGGATTGTGCAAAATAGGTTCATGAGGAGCATAATGAAGTTACTAGAGTTAAAGAGGTAGAAGTCATTGAACCAGAGGAAGTTATTCATAAGGATAATGACATGGTAGAACCTTAGAGGCTAGAAAATATTCCTTCTCGCAAGAGAATACTAGCTTGGGTGCAAGATCTCATCAGAGATACATAAAGATATGGTGCCCCAGAAAATATCTCAGAGAAAGTAAGAATTTGAAACTGTATTCCGGCTATGTGGCATGTTTTTGTGATATCATGGGTGAAAAACTGTCCAATTATGAAGAGGCTACAAAAAATAGGGTATGGAAGGATTCCATGGGGGAGGAATATCAGTCCATAGTAAATAATGATGTTTGAGATGTGGTCCCCAGACCGAAGGACAAATTAGTAGTAAGTTCAAAATGGATCTACATAATGAAACATGCAGTTGATGGAATTATTTAAAATTATAAGGCTAGATTTGTGACTCGAGGATTCTCTCAAAAGGAGGGCATTGGCTATGAGGAGACATTTTCTATCATGGTGAGATATACCTCAATTAGGACAATACTTATGTTTTCCATAGTAATGAAATGGAAGATGCATCAGAATGTGAAGATAGCCTTCTTGAATGGTGAAATAAAAGAGGAAGTATATGTGGAGAAACCACAATGGTTCGAGGTACATGACAAGGAGATGCATATGTGCAGATTGAAGAAGGATTTATATGGATTAGAGCAGGAACCCAAAGCATGGTATGGTAGGATCAACAATTTTCTGAAAATCTTAGGATTTACAAAGAGCATTGCAGATCCTAACCTTTAATTTAAGATTTTGGATGATGGTCTGGTAATACTATTATTGTATGTGGATGACTTGTTTCTAACAGGTGTGGAAAATATCATCTCAAAGTGTCATAGAAAACCAATTGTTTATTTTGAGATGAAAGATCTCAGGATGATGCATTACTTTTTGGGTCTCGAGGTATGGTAGATATAGGATGAGATTTTTATGAATCAAGGGAAGTATGAAGTGGAAATCCTGAAGAGGTTCAATATGTTGGATTGCAAGGAAATGACTACACATATGGTATCAAATGTTAGGCTATTCCAGAATACAACTTCAGATACTGTGGATGTTACTTTATACAGGTATATGGTGGATTCATTGATGTACTTGATGAACACAAAACACAAAACATGATATATGTTTTGTTGTAAACACCCTAAGTCAGTATATGGAGCATCCCAATCAAGTTCATTTGGTCGCAACAAAACATGTGATAAGGTACCTTAAGGGTACATTGGATTATCGTCTAAGGTATGTGACAGACCATGAGTTCAGGTTATATGGATATTCAAATTTAGATTGGGCTACCAGTATTCCTGATCGGAAGAGTACTTCAACATATTGCTTCAGTCTAGGATCCAGTATGGTTTCATGGAGAAACAAGAAGCAATCATGTGTAGAACTCAATACGTCTGAGGTTGAATATGTGGAATCATGTGCAACATGTACAAAAGAAGTGTGGATTTGAACATTGTTTTCTAGGTTATTGGTTTCAAACTAGAGGCAACCTACATTTGGTGTGACAAATAGAGTTGCATGAAGTTTTCATAGAATCTGGTGTTCCATGCAGTGTTGAAGAATATCAAAATCAAATATCACTATATCAATGATATGGTGTAGAGGGGAGCAGCGAGGCTCCAATACGTGACTACCGAGGATCAGGTTGTGGATGTGTTGACCAATCCACTGTCGAGGATGGATTTCGATCACTTCAGGGACAATCTTGGCATGGTCCCTCTTCAGAGGGAGTGATCAGGTACAGATGCATTGCGGGGTAGTGGATGTCCCGGGGACATGTTGTAGATATTTTAGAGCTACCCACAGGACTTGGATGCATTGGCTGTGAAGTCACAAGGGTGCACATGATGAGGTACAAATGAATTGTGGGGCAATGGATGTCATGGTGAAATTTTGAAGATATTTGAGAGCTACCCACATGCCTTGGATGCATTGGTTGTGAAGTCATGTTGTACTATGGATATTCTATGATGTATAGATTCATATGTTCAACATTAAATGGTCATGAGCTCGTGTGGAAACAAAGAATACCTTCCTATTTAAGAGGAAGTGTTGATATTTTGATGTAATTGCAGAAGATATTATTTTGTATTTGTATTGGTTAAACCTCGAGAAGGTTATTGTAATATTAATGTATACATTGGATCAAAATAAATTATTTTTTATTCTTATCCTTATTTTAAAAGTTAAAATGGACCCTCTTAAGGTTGCGTATTTTCGAGATTCAAGTTATGTGTATCAATAGAGGTCGAGTTCCTCCCATTTTTATACACACAAAATTCACCTTCTCTTATTTAGAGCATAGCAAAAAAGGTATAGCGCGAGAGGTATTGGTTTCTTTGTCTTTGGTATCTTGGTCTTGGTATATTTGTGGAGAGCTATAATGTGAAATTATACTGGTGGAAGGAATCTATATTGAAGAATTGGTTGTTGGGTTTTCTCCCCCACAAAGGTTTCCCAGTATATATCTTGTGTTCTGTGATTGTTTATCTTTCAATGATCCTATTACATGCAATTGTTAATGAATGTTAAATAAGATAACTATAAGTTCTAAAATTACAACACATGGGAGGAAAACTCTGTTAAGAACCAAATATCAATATAGCATAGAAAAACCTCATAATAAGTACTCAACGCCTTGAAAAAGAGATAATTTCATATAATAATCCTCTTCAAGGGGGAAACCGCATTATACACCACATAAATGTTCAAGTACAAGATGATTCGAAATGAAAATTTCTCCTTGGTATATACAGGAGACTAGGAGGTACAATTATAACTAATGGACTCAAGCCGACATAAATAAAATAACATTACTAATGTAATAAGTGTCAATTAAGGGGTAATGAGCCACTATTTATGGCTTAACATGCCCCTCCCCTTGAGACAAGTGTTGTCCGCAACGCTTGAGTAACTTTGGATGCTTCTTTATAAAAGACTCATCTTCCCAAGTGGAATATTCAACCGCCAGTTTCCTCCATTTAATGAGATACTATGTAATGGATCTATTCCTCAGCTGGTGAATTCTTGTGTCAGTGATGGCTTCAGGGTCCAATATTATTTTTCCTTCCTCGTCAAGTTCTGGAAATATAGTTTGAACTAGGATCTTGTCACCTATAACCTTCTTTAAGCATGAAACATGGAAAACTGGGTGTACTCGTGAAGATGCAGGCAACTCCAATTTGTATGCCATAGTAACAATCTTTTGAAACACATTATAAGGACCATAGTACTTTGGTGATAATTTATTATCCTTCTTGGCTTGCTTAAGGGACATCTGTTTGTATGGTTGTAGTATTAAAAACACCCAATCCCCTAATTCAAAACTTCTTTCACTACGATGTTGATCTAATTTTTGTTTCATGCGATTCTATGCCATGGTCAGGTTGTCCTTTAATATTTGGAGAGCTTGTTGTTGATGCTCGATGTGATATTCCACTGCTTGAACCTTAGATTTTTATTTTAGAGAAGAAATTATGGAAGGAGAGTGGTATCCATAGAGTGCCATAAATGATGTCATTTTTGTTGCAGTATGAAAGGAAGTGTTATACCACCATTCTGCCAAGGGTAACCATTTGAACCATTGTGTTTGTTTATCAGAGACAAAGCAACAAAGGTAGTCATGTTAGGTTTCCTGGTGATTTTCTTTCTGTCTGGTCAGTCACTCTGTGTTAGTTTTGACAAATTCATTGCAAAGAATATACATCAACAACTGGTCAACTTCAGCTCATTGAGACACTTCAGATACTACACTCACTTGCTAAGGATGTTTCTGGAATCCAACAAAACCGAATTTCATGAAACTTGTTTTATTTCGACTGAGTGTAAAAGGATCACCATGCTCATCTTCATCAACAAGATTATGTCCTGGGTATGCAATCTCATTTTTGGTTCAGATCTACCGAGAGTTCTAGAAGAAATGAAAAACTCATTACAGCCAAATCCAGAGAGCATGGTAGGAGATTGGGTGTAGTTCACACAATCTACTGTGATTTGGGTATATGGATACCAAGAAGGACCTCATCTTTTACCAGTTTTTTTGATGCCTAGGATCTTTGCTTTGGAGTTCATAAGACAAAGGATCATCTCAAAGACTGAGCATTTTCTGAAAGCACACAAGGCTTCTAATCTGAAATTTCCTTTTGTGGTAGGTCCCTTTGTGGTGAAGACTAAGTCATGTTTGACACAGATTCAATCCAATCTTAGTGAATTTGGTTTCACACGGTTGCAATGGAGAAGATATGACTCACATCAGATCATATCAAAGAGAATATTTGCTAGTAGAAAAGGTCCCTATGAACATGAACATGTTGAAGGATTCGAAGAGTTGGCCAATCTAGAGACATGTGCATATATGGAGGTCACCATGCAACAAGATCAAACAAAAGAAACAGAACCAACCTCTCAGCAGAGCCCAACACAAAAACCTTCCCCTAGGTTGGTTATCAAAACTCCTAAAAAGAGCATCTACAATAAGAGGAACAATTTAGAAGTGCTAGGTGCCAGTAGCCAGCAAGACTGTCTCAAGAGAATGAAAATCACATCATCATCCCAAGTAGTTGACCTGGAAGAAGAAAAACCCAAAGGAAAAACATGCATGGAGATGGTAGAGGCTATAGCCATGAACGACAAAACCAGTACAGAAAGTAGGCCACAAAATGAAAGCAGCACAAAGGTTTTCAGCAGCAGGAAATACATATTTGGCTAGACACCCGGGGAAGTGTACCAGTCCAAGGAATATTTAATGAATCAGTATTCTATGAAGGGAAGTATGGAAAATAGTGAATTAAGATACCTTTTACGTGAAGTAGAAATGAATTTTCAGCATAAGGCTTCCTTACTCTCAGTCGGAGATGTGGAGAAAAATACATTTAACATTGTAGTGGTTGATGATGACAAGGTATCCGAGATTAAAATGAACAATCAAAACATTTATGCCCCTGACAAAGTAAAATTTCATAGGAATTTTAGTGACATGTTATATTCTGATTATTTGAGATTGGCTCTAAAAGTTGCAATATTAACAACATATGCATCAAAAATAGATGGACAACTGAAACTAGAAAAAGTGTCTAGCAAAGCCTGGATGACACAGGTCAAAAGGATAGAGTCTGAAGGCCCCTAGGGGTTGAAAGATTCTTTGGATGAAAAGGACAAGATGATCCAAAGTCTAAAGAAAAGGATGAAGATGTCACCTACAGATCATCCACAGACAACAGAATTGTAGGGAGACAAACATGTAATATGGGATGCTATTGCTGCAGAGATTTCTAAATTCAGGGTTTATCTGAATTTTATCAACGACAAAGATAATATGGATTCTATAGCTCGGAAAAAATGTTAAATTCATAGTTTATCTAAATTTTATCAACGAAAAAGATAATATGGCTGCTACAGCTCAGAAAAAATGCGTTGTTGTAAATGAAATATTAGCAAAGAAGCCCTCGGAGTGGGCCCAAAATGCTATTGATTTACTGAATGTTGTACCAACTGTTGAAATTCAAACCATTGGTGTGAAAGACAGGACCGCATTGATCATTTCAGCCAGAAGGATCATTGCTAAGCACAACTTACTCAGATCAGTCCAGAACAAATCTATGAAAATGGAATACAACATACAAGAGTTTAAAGACGCTTTTGAAAAATTGTTCGGCAAAGGTCTTCCGTCATTCTGGGATGGTAAAGGCTCGTTATACAATCAAGAAGACTATCACTCTCTTCTCATGCAATGCATAATGGATCATTCTAAGTTCGAGGATATTGAATAAAATTTGAAAGGCCTGAGTCTGGTAGAGTATTTGGCTACAAATTTCAAAATTTTAGACAAGTTTAAAACAATGAAGGTCAGCATGCCAACCATGTCCTATGCTACATACATTGACTTGGAAATTTTGATTAAAGAGATGATGGATTACGAAATCCCCTCTGATCCACAATGGAAAGAAATCGTGTGTTTGGGTAAGACAAAGTGCAATGTCACCAGAACCAACATGTGATCTCCAGGTGTCACCGGTTTTGCAGATCTGGAAGAAGCTCAGAGCGAGGCAGATGGTGCATAAGAAGTCGGACAGTCGGAGAAGTTGTTCATGATTTTGAAACGTTTCCTTTTTGCTAATTATTGTAAATCATTTTGTATACTAAAACTGTCAGTCGAAACTATTACAGAAACTGAAACGTTTCAGTTTCAGTTGTTTTGATGAAATTGTATAAGTATTGAGAGACTTCAATTGATTAATGTTGGTAGAAGTGCAAGAGCACCTTTTGGTTGTATCAGACTCTATTTTGTAAATTTTCTGAATCTGAATTGAATATAAATGCATAATATTTTGAAGTCTCTATGAAAAGATTCTAACATGTGGTGATATGAGCCTTGTTTCCCTTCCTTGTATGTATTTCCTGTAACTTGTAATTTCATTTACATTTTATTCTGTTTAAATTGGAGAGTTTAAAGGCCCATAATTCATCTTGTGACACTCTTGGCTTAAGCAATTTAAACTATGTGATTGTCTTCTTAACTTAGTCAGAATTCATTTCAGTAATGCTTTGATGCAGTTATTTGTTCTCTTTATCTTCCTACAATATTTTTAAATTTAGGAATAACTTAGATTGATCACCTCATTTATCCTTTTTCCTCTGGAGAATTCTATTAGTCGATGCATTGTTTTCGTTCACTTTCAGAATTTTGACTCCATAGCCCATAGTGTTCCTCCCCTTCTTTGCCAACAACTTTATTAAAACCCCCAAAACAAACTGAATCTAGCCACTGATTCCCATAGATATATCAAGTGACACGAGAGATCCCTCTCTGAGTTGAGAAGGCTAGTACCTTATCTCTAAAGCTGGTTGAAACAGTTACCTCTGTTGCTTGTCTATTCAACTAGACAAAAATTATAGAGTGTTAACATTCTGGCTCCGCTGCTGGGGATGAAATTCAAAAAATCTTCCTTGGGAAAAACGACTTAAATCTTTAGTTTGATCCCTGAGGGTGACAGTGGACCAAATACCTCACTGGCTGAGATTATTTTTACCCTGGCAACTCTGTTATTCAGTGACCAGTTGCACCACACCTTGTGAGATAGAAGTCCTGGCTCCTAAGAAAGTTCACACCAGGAGAAATCCATATCTAGAAGTTGTAATCCCTATGTCTGACCCTGAAAATATTGTACATAGAAGAAAACAAAGGCCTATAATCCTAGTATTGCATCCAGACCGATATTTTTCCTTGCCTAGAGATGGAGCGACTAACATCGAAGACCTTGAGTTTGACATGAAATTTGAACAGTCCTTATTCATAACTAAGTCTAAATCTTTTTTAAACGAGACCATCTTTGACGAGAAGAGATTTCAAGATCCAGTTTTAGCTGAATCTGTCAAGCCTGTAGTGACCCCTACTCAGAAACAACTTCCACTCCAGCCCTCACAACATCTATGAAAACTAGATTTGCACCCCTCATACTGCCCACTCAACTACATTATCTACCTCAAGATTACAATCTAAGGATTAAACTATATAATGTTGATGGTAACATATAAGCTTAAAAACATTTAGACTGGTTGAATTATTTCGTAGACTTGGAAGAAGTAGACTATGGAGATGTGAAGATGAGAATGTTTACACAAAGCCTTGCAGGAGATGTGAGGAAGTGGTTCAGAGCCCTTTCGGTAGGTAGTATTGTAAATTTTGAATCCTTTGAGACAGGCTTCCTTGCAAAGTGGGGGGACAAGAAAAATCCCCTTCAGCTGTTGACCCAGTATAACAATATGAAGAGATCACCTAATGAGACAGTACAAGAATTTTCAGCTAGATTCATGAATGTGTATAATGTTATTCCTAATGAAGTAAACCCACCCCCAAGGCTTCTCAACTCAAATATGTTGATTCTTTTGAAAGTGACTTTGCTTTATTATTAAGAGAATGAAGGTCCACCACATTGGACGATATGAGGACTGATGCTATAGAGGTAGAAGTGAACCTAATGGCTTTAGGAAAGATAAAAACTAATGTTGGAAGAGACACAAGCAAATCTCAAGATAAAGCACAACCTTCGACATCTCAAACATCAAAGGACATATTTGAGGTGATGATGAGAAACATGGAGCGGATGATGAAAAGAATGGCTCTAGGTAATAGACCTAACCCCAGAGACCAGACAGATGGTCCACCTAGAAATCCAAGTAGAATGGATATTCCATAGATTAGGAAAATAAATCAAGGAAATCAAGCAAATCAAGTAGATCCAGCGAATCTGGGAAACCAGGCAAATTTGGGAAACTAGGCAAATCAGGGAAACCAGGCAAATCAGGGAAACCAAGGAAATCAAAAGGAACAACAAATCAGGCCTCCCTTCTAGAATAATTATGTAAATGAAGGTTATGATGGATATTTTGAAGATAACATGAATTTTTGTGATGATAAAGAAACAAAGATATTTTTTTACCAAATAAGAACATGACCAGTTCATGGACGCGAGTGAGATCTTTCTGCAAGATGAAGAAGAAAGGGTATCAGTAGAAAGAGAAGATTATGAGACCGGATTGCAAAACACCATCATGTAATTCCAAAGGCAATATAACCTATGGAATCAATAAGTACCCCCAAACCCTCCCAAGGGTAATCCTCCAAAGGGGAATCCCTCCAAAGAAGCTCATAACAATGTACCTTCTTCTAGTCAGACCAAGAAAGATTCTACTGAAAAATATTCACCTGCGAAGGACTCCACTGTGAAAGATGTTGTTGCAAAAGACATTGTGGAAAAGGGGAAGCAAAAATAATAACCTCATAAGAAAATATTGACAAGAAGAGAAATGGTCACCAAAGAAGCAGAAAAGACCCCATCATCTTTAGATTTCAAAAGTGAGATGGATAAGATAAAAAAAATTGTACCATTTAATGAATTGATCAGGAACAACGAATATAGAAATCAGATCATCAAGATGCTTAAAATGGGACAGAACTCTGATACCCTAAACATACAATATGATCACCCAACTATCCTATTTGGGCCAAGAGTGGAAGAAGGTGGTGAAAATGAAGAAGTCCCTCCCTTTTATGTCAGTTTGAAAATCCATGACATGATTCTACACAATGCTATGCTTGATTCTGGAGCATCACACAACCTAATGCCAAAGGTATTCATGGACCAATTAGGTCTCTAGGTCACAAGACCTTACAGATATTTGTTCTCGTTCGATTCAATAAAACTAAAATGCCTTGGCATGATCAAATACATGGTCTTTTCTTTGGCACAAATCCCAGCAAAGAATATGGTGATGGACGTAGTGGTTGTTGATATCCCTCCAAAATTTGGTATGTTGTTGTCCAGATCATGGACTACATCATTAAAGGGAACTCTCTAGATGGACATGTCTTATGCTACTATTCTTGTCTTTGGTCGGGACAAAAGATTGTACAGGGAGGTTTTTCTTAAATATATGGTCAACAATAAATCACATCCTAGCAATCATCCTATATATTCAATGGACACTGAATTAGGATCTTCAATCTTCTTCAATGACCTGTGCTCCGAAGAAGAAGAAACATAAGTTGTTTTAGTTGACAAGGATGAGCTTAAGGGGTGAATGGAGGAGCTTTCAAAGTCGCAAGATAATGCAGAAGACCAGTTATGGAAGATGAATTTTGATGGAGCTGCTTGTAGAGAAGGAGCTGGAGCTGGCATATGGATCAACCATCCCAAAGGAGATGTGAAATTGTGTTCCTACAAACTTGTTTTTGAATGCACTAATAACATGGTCAAATATGAAGCATTGATATTGGGATTGAAAGCTTTAGAAGAGCTAGGTGCCAAAAGAATTGTTGTACATGGAGATTCTGAGTTAATTATAAATCAAATCAAGGGCATCTACCAAGAAAAACAACCCAGACTGAGGACTTATAGGAATCTGGTGCTAGAACTTCTCGAGAAATTTGAAGAATGAAATTTATCGACCATTCCAAGAGAGAAGAATCAGATTGTTGACGCTCTGGCCACTTCCATAACAGTTTTTAGAGTTCCAATTTTCCCCGAGAAAAGATACAAGGTGGAGGTAAATTAGAGACCAGCAGTACTATACAATATGAAGCACTGGAAAGTCTTCAAAAATGACAAACAGATAGAAAGATTCCTCAAAATGGAGAACGAGTTTGAGAATCTGAACATTGATGATGAATATTTTGATGATGAGGTGGATGCAAACGCTTTCACAAAAGAAGGATATTTTGACAATCAGATCGCTAGTCGAGATATTGTTCAACTAAAGAGTAATATTATCCTCAAGTTTCTGGTGCCATTACATAAAATTTTTGATAACAATGACATAGCCAGAAGTCCAAAGATCACAGTAAATGAAGGGGACGTGGAAGATTTTAATATCGGAACCCCAGAAGACTCAAAGATCGTGAAACTGTCTAGGAAGCTCAACCCTGAAGTTAGAGAGAGGTATGTCAAATTAATGAAAGAATTCCCTGATGTTTTTTCTTGGATCTACAATGATCTAAAAGTCTATGATACCAGTATAATCCAACATGTTATCCCAATTAAGGAATATCAATAGCTGTTCAAATAGAAATTAAGAAGAATAAATCCTCTTTTGTTACCATTGATAGAGAAAGAAGTGAAAAAAATGTTTGAATCAATGATCATAGTGTCCTTGAGGTTCTCCAAATGGGTATCTAATCTAGTACTATTAGAAAAAAGAGTGGATAAATTAGGTTGTGCGTCGACTTCAGAAACCTGAATAAAGTATCCATTAAAGACAACCACCCATTGCCTAAAATGGATCACATTTTACAGAAGGTGGTAGGCTCCCAAAATATGTCAATGTTATATGGTTTCTCGGGATACAATAAGATCATGGTACATCCTGACGATCAAGAAAAGACAACATTCACCACACCATGGGGAACATTTATGTACGCTAAAATTCCATTTGGACTCATGAATGCAGGGGCAACGTTTCATAGGGCCATGGATATAGATTTTGCAGATGAAAAGGATAGATTTATTGTTATATATATGGATGACATTACGGTATATTCTGCCTCAGTTGAAGAAAAAATCAAGCATATCAGGAGGGTGTTCGAAAAGTGTAGAAAGTTTGGCATATCCTTGAATCCGAAAAAGTCAAATTTTTCCATGGAAGAGGGAAAACTCTTAGGGAATATTATTTCAAAGGAAGGGATAAAGGTAGACCCCAAAAGAGTGGAGGGAATCCTGAATATTGGCATACCCAGAAGCAAAAAAGTGGTACAATATTTCATGGGAAAGGTAAATTTTCTGAGGAGATTCATTCCTAATTTAGATGAAATCATAAAACATATCACCAACATGTTAAAGAAGGGAAGTGAAATCAAGTGGGTCCCTAAGGATAGAAAATCCTTTGAAGATATCAAGGTAGAATTAACAAAGGCTCTTGTGCTAGCCAGTCCAAACTTTGAGAAAGATTTCATACTATTCTCTTTCACGTATGAGCATACAATTGTAGGAGTGTTACTTCAGAAGGATGACCATAATTTCTAGAACCCATAGCATACTATAGTAAGACATTGAGAGATGCTCCTCTGAAATACGACATCATGGAAAAGCAAGGGTATGCTTTGGTAAAATCATTGAAGGAATTCAGGGTTTATATTCTACATTCACATACTGCTGCTTATGTCCCCAACAACTCAGTAAAAGACATCTTGACACAGCTTGATCCCCAAGGAAAGAGAGGAAAATGGATTGCAGTACTATTAGAGTATGATCTTGAAATCAAACCCATGAAATTGATCAAAGGACAAGGACTTTCTATACTGATGGCGCAAACAAATTGCAAACTCTTGGGAATAAATTTTGCTGAAGGTATATAAGAAAATACAAGAAATAAAGAAAAGAGGACTCCACAAATATCTCAGAAATTTATTGACTCGACATGGTATGCATATATTATCTTTGTGTTAAACAATCTGCAATCTCCTCCTGAGTATAGAAAAAAAAAGGCCAGATTCTTGAAACTGAAAGCATCAAAATTTTGTATAGTAAATGAATTACTGTACTGGAAGGACCCAAGAGGGATTTTGTTGACTTGTTTGATAGAATAAGAAGCGTAGAAAACCATCAGAGAGTTCAATAAAGGCGACTATGGAGGTCACCATTATTGGAAGACGACTTTGCACAAAATTTTGAGAGCCGGTTTTTACTGGCCAACTATTTTCCCTGATGTTTATAAAGAAGTGTCGAAGTGCCACGAATGTCAAATATTCGACAAGAAAGGAAAATTTCAGTCTCTATTGTTGAAACCCATTTCAGTAGAAGATCCTTTTAGACAATGGGGTATTTATTTTATAGGAGAAATACACCTGCAGTCCTCGGCCCAACACAAATGGATCCTGACTGCAATAGATTATTTTACTAAATGGATTGAGGTTGTTCCTACCCGACAGGCTATAGATGATGTTATCATTCGATTCCTAGAAGACAATATCTTGTCTAGGTTTGGATGCCCGGTCAATATTATAACCGACAATGCAACGACTTTCAAGTCTAAAAAGTTGGAAAAAAATTGCAGTGATTACAACATTACCCTTGGTCATTCTACTTCATACTACCCTCAAGGGAATGGATTGGCTGAGTCTTCAAACAAAATCTTGGTCAGAATCATCAAAAGAATGTTGCAAGAAAACAAAAAGGCGTGGCACAACAAGATCATTCATGCGCTCTAGGCTGACATGATATCCCCAAAGAGATCTATTGCCACGTCAACTTTACAAATCGTTTATGGTACATAATCTATCTTCCCTACTGCATTGGGATTGTCAATAATGAATTTGTTACATAAGCAAGAAGAGGAAACTAACGTCGGTCAGAGAAGAGAGGATGAACTCATCAGCATATAGAAGACCAGAGAAAATTCCTTCAATAACGCCCAGTTATGTCAAGACAAGATCAAGGAAGCTTTCGACAAACACACCAAGGCGAATGAATTCAAACCTGCGGACTAGGTACTAAGATGGGATGCTAGGAAAGAGGATAAAGATAAACATGGGAAATTTGATGACCTGTGTCTGGGCCCGTTCAAAATTACAGCCTACTATAGGAAAAATGGCTATTTGTTGGAAGAAAGTAGTGGAAAACTCGTCGGAGGAGGGCTTGTGAATGGAAGGTTCCTCAAGCATTATGTTGTTTGGAAAAACATCACCCCACCATTCATTGTACATAGCCTGTTTGAATTTTTTCTTTACGTATGAAAGACGAAATAAAAACAGCATGGTTGAAGCCCAAGGTGAAGGCCCTAAGCTGTGTTGAGTAGTTTTGGAGTTTGTGAATAAAGGTAAGAAGATTCAGATCACACACATAAGATTACAACCCAATGGGTAGACACTTAGTCTACGTTTATTTGATACCTCACAGGGAGGATAGCATCCTCAGTTGGAGCCAATGTTATCACCATAATAATTTCTAGATGGTGTCCGAGCTTCAAAATTTTAGTGAAGAGTTATATCGCCACGGAGATACAATACATCAGAGAAACTGGCTATATCTGGCGACGTATGGACAAAATAGCGGAAATATAAAGAGAAAGACTCGGTGGACCGTCGATCCTGAAAGAAGTATGAATCAACGGGTAAGGTGCATATTGGAGATTTAACTAACGTGAATACTAAGCAATCAAGGGCGGGTCAAGGAAAACCGTCGTGGTTTCATTACGGTACGCGTGGCACCCATAGAGGTACATCGGGGGAAAAAGAAATCTGATTAAAACCACTTCCTCAAACCCCCGATGCCAAATCCGTTGGGAAAACGTGGACCCTAGATCCTGAAGTATCCTGGATCAATGGCTGAGGCACATATCTGTGATTCAAACAGCACTAGGATTAATCGACAGAGGGGGGGCTGGGAAAAACAACCATGGTATAAATCAAGGACGTGCGCCCTTAGAGGCACATTGGGGCGAAAAGCGGTCCACCTAAAACTGTTTTATCCAACCCCCGATGTCAATAGATACCTATAAAAGGAGGAACCCCTGACATTATTCTATGATAATTTGAAGCATTCAAACGTTCATAATTTTGGCGCAAATCTTCTAGTCGAATTTCAAAGCTCAGAACTGAACCAGACTTGTGTTTTTCACCGCTTGACAGGTATTCTTCACCATGGCTGCCAATCCTGTGGTTTTATCCATGAATGAACAAGAGATCTCCTCCAGAGAGGAAGCCCTAATTAACATATATTTTGACGTCTTTAACATAGAGATAACGGTCTCACCCATTTTCGTGTCTAGATTGAATTTGTTGGGCAATGTTGGAATGTGCATACCTTTCCTCGAAGTGGCTCTAGCCTCCATCATCCATTACATTGTATAAATGGTCTTTCCATTCCCCAAATTTGTAAGTTGGCGTGCAGAGCATTATTCTCAGGGAGAAAGAGTCATTTTAAACAAATTAGGGTCAGAAGTTCTATGTAAAGTAGACAGTCCATCACTCTAGCATGCTCTAAATATACCATATGCCTCCCCCACAATGTCAGAGCCCTTGGAGGAACAGGGAATGATCAAAATTGATAAAGAATGCCTGCCCGAAGTTAAAACCTTATTTTTGCAGACCATAGTCAAACATGAACATCATTCAAAGAGCCTATCGTTACCTTCCCGTGTAAGCGTCATGATTATTGAAGTCTAATGGGTTTTTTCTCTGCTAAGTCACATTTTAGGGTTATATAATGACAAGTTTTTGGTAGAGGTCAGGTTAGGTTTCTTGTTGATTTTCTTTCTGTCTCATCAATCAGTCTGTGTCAGTTTTGACAAATTCATTGCAGAGAATATACATCAACAACTAGTCAAGTTCAGCTCATTCAGACACTTCAGATACTACACTCACTTGCTGAGGATGTTTCTGGAATCCAACAAAACTGAATTTCGTGAGACTGCTTTTATTTCGACCGAGTGTAAAAGGATCACCATGCTCATCTTCATCAACAAGATTATATCCAAGGTATACAGTCTCATTTTTAGTTTAGATCTACTGAGATTTCTAGAAGAAATGAAAAACTCATTACAACCAAATCTAAAGAGCATGGTAGGATATTGGGTGTGGTTCACACAATCTATTGTGATTTTGGTATATGGATACCAAGAAGGACCTCATATTTTACCATTTTTTTTGACGCCCAGGATCTTTTCTTTGGAGTTCATAAGACAAAGGATCATCTCATAGACTGAGCATTTTCTGAAAGCACACAAGGCTTCTAATCTGAAATTTCCTTTCGTGGTAGGTCCCTTTGTGGTGAAGAATAAGTCTTGTTTTCCCCAGATTCAATCCAAGATTAGTGAATTTGGTTTCACACAGTTGCAATGGAGTAGATATGACCTATATCATATCATATCAAATATACGATTAGCTAGTAGACAAGGTCTCTATGAACATGAGCATGTCAAAGGATTCAACGAGTTGGCCAATATAGAGACATGGGTAGAGATGGAGGCCACCATGTAGTAAGATCAGACAAAACAAACAGAACCAACCTCTTAGCAGAGCCCAACATAGAAACCTTCCCCTAGGTTGGTTATCAAAACTCCTAAAAAGAGTGTCTACAATAAGAGGAACAGTTCAGAAGCGCTAGGTGCCAGTAGCTAGTAAGACAATCTCAAGAGATTGAAAATCACATCATCATCCCAAGTAGTTGACCTAGAAGAAGAAGAACCCAAAGGAAAAACATGCATGGAGATGGTAGAGGCTACAGGGAAGAACGACGAAACCAGTACAAAAATCAGGCCACAAAACGAAAGCAACACAAAGGTTTTCAGCAATAGGAAATACATATTTGGCCAGACACCTGGGGCAGTGTACCAGTCCAAGGAAGATTCAATGAATCATTATGCTGTGAAGGGAAGTATGGAAAACAATGAAATAAGAGACCTTTTACCTGAAGTAGAAAGGAATTTTCAGTGAAATAAGGCTTCCTTACTCTCAGTCAGAGATGTGGATAAAAAGACATTTAACATTGTAGTGGTTGACGATGACAAGGTATCCGATATCAAAATGCCCTATGAAAACATTGTCGCCCCTGACAAAGTAAAATTTCATAAGAATCCCAGTGACATGTTATATTATGATTATCTGAGGTTGGCTATAAAAGTTGCAATATTAACAACATATACATCAAAACTAGATGGACAACTGAAATAGGAAAAAGTGTCCAGCAAAGTATGGATGACACAGGTCAAAAGGATAGAGTCTGAAGGTCCCCAGGGGTTGAAAGATTCTTTGGATGAAAAGGACAAGATGATCCAAAGTCTAAAGAAAAGGCTGAAGATGTCACCTACATATCATTCACGGACAATAGAATTGACTGCATTGGAATAGGAGAAAGAAATATTTAGACAAGAGGCACTCGATTACAAGGCTAAACTACTACAATTGGAGAAAGAGAAGGAGCATTGGTCACTAGCGCAGGCAATGACATCAAACATGGCAGTCATTATACCTGCTAATACAAAGGTTGGATCAAGCACTAAGGAGTTAGTCCAAGATATGTCCCAGATGAGCTTAAAAACAACGGAGTTCAAGAGTCTCGAAGAGAACATGGAAAAGATGAAGAAGGAGATGAAAGTGAAGGATGAAAAGATGGCTCAAATCTACAGAGAAAATCAAGATTTGCAGGAGACAGTGAGCAAGCTAAAAACCAGGTTAAAGGGAAATGCGTTATTGCAGGGAGCCAAACATGTAATATGGGACGCTATTGCTACAGAGATTGCTAAATTCATGGTTTATCTAAATTTTATCAATGAAAAAGATAATATGGCTGCTATAGCTCAGGAAAAATGTGTTGTTGTAAATTAAATATTAGCAAAGAAGCCCTCGGAGTGGGCCCAAAATTCTATTGATTTACTGAATATTGTACCGACTACTGAACTTCAAACCATTGGTGTCAATGATAGGGACATGTTGATTATTTCAACCAGAAGGATCATTGCTAAGAACAACTTACTCGGATGGGTTCAGAACAAAGCTATGCAAATGGAATACAACATACAAGAGTTTAAAGACGCTTTTGAAAAATTGTTTGCCAAAGGTCTTCCATCATTCTGGGATGGTAAAGGCTCGTTATACAATCAAGAATACTATCATTCTCTCCTCATGCAATGCAAAATGGATCATTCTAAGTTCGAGGATATGGAAAAAAATCTGAAAGGCCCGAGTCTGGTAGAGTATTTGGCTAAAGATTTCAAAAGTTTAAACAAGTTTAAAACAATGAAGGACAATATGCCAACCATGTCCTATGCTACATGCATTGACTTGGAAATTTTGATTAAAGAGATGATGGATTACGAAATCCCCTTTGACCCACAATGGAAAGAAATCGTGTGGTTGGGTAAGACAAAGTGCAATGTCACCGGAACCAATAGGTGATCTCCAGGTGTCACCGGTTTTGCATATCTTGCAGAATCTTAGAGCGAGGCAGATGGCGCAGAAGAAGTTGGATAGTCAGAGAAATTGTTCATGATTTTGAAACGTTTTCTTTTTGCTAATTATTGTAAATCGTTTTGTATACCGAAATTGTAAGTCGAAATTGTTACAAAAACTGAAATGTTTCAGTTTCAGTTGTTTTGATGAAATTTTATAAGTACTGAGAGACTTGAATTGATTAATATTGGCATAATTGCAAGATCACCTTTTGGTTGTATCAAACTCTATTTTGTAAATTTTATGAATCTGAGTTGAATATAAATGCATAAGATTTTGAAGTCTCTATGAAAAGATTCTAATGGGTGGTGATATGAGCCTTGTTTCCCTTCCTCGTATGTATTTCCTGTAACCTGTCATTCCATTTACATTTTCTTATGTTTAAATTGGAGAGTTTAAAGGCCCAGAATTCATCTTGTGACTCTCTTGGATTAAGCAATTTAAACTGTGTGATTGTCTTCTTAACATAGTCAAAATTCATTTCAATAATTCTCTGATGCAGTTATTTGTTCTCTTTATATTCCTACACTCTTTTTAAATTTAAGAATAACTTAGATTGATCGCCTCATTTAGCCTTTTTTCTCTGGAGAATTCCATCAATCGATGCATTGTTTTCATTCACTTTCATAATTTTGACTCCATAGCCCATAGTGTTCCTCCCCTTCTTTGCCAACAACTTTATTAAAACCCCAAAAACAAACTGAATCTAGCCACTGATTCCCATAGATATATCAAGTGACATGAGAGAGCCCTCTTTGAGTTGAGAAGGCTAGTGCCTCAGCTCTAAAGCTGGTTGAAAGAGTTACCTATGTCGTTTGTCTATTCAGCCGGAAAAAATTTACAGAGTGCTAACACTCATCATGAATTTCATGGGATACATTTTCACTTTCAGGTGTCCTCTCTATTATGAAATTTTTCAATCCTTCCATGATATCACTTTTTAAACCATCCATATTAGTATCCATCATTGCCTCCAATTTAGCTTCAGTTGAATCCATCATCCCTTGTAGTTCATCTTTTGTCATTGTCTTCTTTTGTAATTCATTTATGTACCTATGCATTTCTTCACCTTCATCAAGAGTCCAAATAGGACTGTATGGGGCCTTATTTGGTTTAGAAGTTCCCTTTTTGGGTGGCATGTTGGCCAAGTATCACTTTTGAACATTGATTTTGAGGTGGTTTTGAAAGACAATATTTCTTCTGTTGTATCTCCAAAGTTTCGACCCTTCTGGGTATGAAAATTTATTTTTTGTAGTTTTCTGATATTTCTTCTCTGCAATGCCACAGGTATGATCAAAATTGGATGCGCCAAGTGGAATTTACAATAAATTCCCCCCAACTTGTTGATTTCTGGCCTTTCCAGAACATCTCACTTGTATAGTGTGCCCTGCATAAAATAATTGACATAAAATTCTGAAACTCATACCATAAATACTATGGACTATCCACTATCCAATGCAACTAGTCTCACTCAGTTTTGATACTCTAGGAAGAATTTATGATTTTTTTACCCGAAACACCTGCTTGAGACTAGTCAATAGGTCTAGTCAGATACCCTATCTTCCACAGGGTGTATCTAAAAATGTAAGATGAAACAGAAGTTGAATGTTTTACCATAGATACCTTACTAATTTCTGTGAATAGAATCCATATCTCAAGGTCTGAAACGTTACATAAATTTTTTTATAGCGAAAATTACGAAATGACGCAATTCAGGATGATTCCATAACCCTATCTTACACAGGTTGTATCTCCGAAAGTATAAATCTTTAGGAGATGAAATTTTAACCCAACGTACCTTGATTCGTATATTAAATATCCTCCAAGATTTTCCTTATGAAACATTGTAGAATAAAAGTTATAGTGAAAATTACAAGGTGTCTTAGATGTAGCAACGAAACCCCAAGACCTTGAGCTCTAATACCATATGTTAAGAATGAAATATCAATATAGCATAGAAAAACCTCAGAATAAGTACTCAATGCCTTGAAAAAGAGATAATTTCAGATAATAAGCCTCTTCGAGGGGTCAACCTCCTTATAAACAACATAAATGTTCAAGTACAAGATGATTCCAAATGAAAATGTCTCCTTGGTATATATAGGAGACTAGGAGGTACAATTATAACTAATGGACTCAAGCCAACATAAATAAAATAACATTACTAATGTAATAAGCCCTGATTAAGGGGTAATGAGCCACTGTTTAGGGCTTAACAAACTGATTTGTGCGGGTTGAAGAAGGAATTGTATGGCCTCAAACATACACCTAGGGCATGGTACTCGAGGATTGATGGGTATTTGCAGAGCTTGGGATTAACCAAGATTGATGCATACCATGTTGATATTATGGTATTTGTGGGATATATTAACCTCCATGTGTAAACTTTATCTAGAATGGAATATTTTGGAAGCAAGGGAAACCCTAAACAGATGTGTGAAAACCCTAGAAGACAAGTCGACCTAGCAAAATAAATAATATTAGAATATTGTCTTCTAGAAAGACAAGTCGACTCCACAGGAAAAACATAAACAAAAAATATAATTACCAAAAATTCAGGTCGGCCCAGCTAGAAAAGTCATTAGATAGATTAATATAAATAAAGGATGTTTTATCTCATTTGTACACCCATTCAGAGCACAAGTCTTGTGGAGAGATGCAGTTGCAGCTGGAAGGAGGAATAAGGGCATATAGTCATCTCTTGGTCTTGGTGTCTCTCTAGTGCTATCAAGTGATATTCTTGGTGATTCTCTTGGTGATTCTCTTCATGATATTCTTGGTGATACTCTTGGTGATATTCTTGATAAGTATGGTGCAAGTTTGAGAGAGTAGTGCAGTTGCAGTTGCTGCAGTTATGTATGGTACTTGTTCTATGGATATGGATACTCTCTCTCTTGTGATATACCCTTGGAGAAGGAGAACTCTACTTGTCTTGAGTTGTTGTTGCAGTTAACATCTATGTTTTATATGTTGGTTCTAGTATGGATTTCCAGAATATTTATGTCAAAGGTTAAAGGTTATCGGGGGTGGACTTGTACCTATGGTTGGGTGACAATATTGTGATATTGTCTATGGTAAAACAAGAATATCATTATTCTAATAGGTTATGGGCGCACACTATATCCCGAAATTCTAACCACTGGAAGGTATATTGGGAAGTTCATTTTCAAGCTCGTTATAACACCAGTTGCAGTTGCAATTGTAGTCAAGTTTTGCAGCAGCAACAAACCCTAACCCATTTGTCTAGGAACCTATAGTGAAGCATTTATAATATTTATTTGACGTCCTAGTGCATTCTATCCTGGAACACCTCTTGGTACTCTCATCTAGAAAAAACGTCAGGTTTGATTTTTTGGTCAAAGTCAAAGTTTCACTGGTCAAAGTCAAAGTCAAAGGATGACTTTTTTTCAAAGTTGATTTTGTGGTCAAAGTTAAAGTTTCATATTTTCTATATTGTTCTAACCATTGAAAATTTTGATTTAGTTTCTAACCTCTCCTTGTCAAGATGGTACCTAGTTTCAGATTGGAAGACAAGTTGGATGATGCTACAAAGATTTCAAGGTATGCACTTGTATATGATTTTCAAGTTATATCATCTAGAAAAACATGGGTCTTTTTACAGGGGATGTACAAGAGACCTTGTCTAATCGATGATCTTGGATTAGTGCGGTCAAAGTAACAACCACACCCTCCATAGCAGTTGAGGCTTCAAGCTCCAAGTTTGATTTATTAAATTGATAAGTTTTCAAATTTGCACATACCAAGGTTGATAGATGCTACATTACAAATTGTGAAAACAAAATTTGAAAGGTTCTATTACTATTAGATGTAATGAATACTTGATGGCATGTGAATACTATTGATATAGATGCTTATTGTACTTATTTGAAAAATAAACTAACATCTTCTCTTGAGAGATATTTCTTCTTTTTCTGTCGGGTAGGTCACCCTGGTCATACTATGTTGATCATCATTACATTTTTATTCATTATTGTTACCATAGATATGTTCTTATGAAAAATTTATTATACTAGAAATACTTTTATTGTTCTTGTCTCGAGCAGGTTATTTTACAAGATTTCACGGAAGCTACCATGGAGATGTATTTGTTTGTTCCAAATAATATCTTGTGGAAGAATGATTGATCACAACACTGGAATATTGTTGAAGAATGTTTTCTACTATTTTCCTTAGTTATTGTTCTTGTCCTAGGTAGGTCACAGGTAATAGCTCTAGAAGGGAGCTACACTGACAGTTGCAAGCATGGAGTAGATGACTTCATCAGTGGTGAAGTAGATGGTCTCACCAAGTATCAATTAAAAAGGAAACATGGAAAGGAAAATAATTTTTGGACATCCTTCACTCAGATGCATGTCAACCTTCTCACTAAATGGAAAGAATTGTGATGAGGTACATGATAAATATCTTGTATCTCCCAAGATTGCAGTTACAGAGGTATGTAAGAATGTTGATATATAAACATCCACACCAAGATAAGACTAAGAAGAGAAGACCATCTTGACCTTGTGAGATAATGTAGAGAAGTATGGTGCTCCATATAGAAATTTCAGAGAAAGAAATAAATCAAAACCATATTCCAGTTATAGAAACCTCCACCTTTGAAGAAGCAGTCAAGCAGAAAGAATAGAAGGAAGTTGTGATGGAAGAATATCAATCATGAAAAACGATGTATGAAAATTATTCCTAAATGAGTTTACAATATAAATCATTCAGTAGATGAAAGTATCGATAAATACAAAGAAAGATTCATGGCTAGAGGATTCTCCCAGAAGGAGGGAGAATATTATGATAAGACTTTTTCTCTAGTTTCCAGATACACCTCTATTAGAGCCATCATATCTCTATCAACATTCATGGGTTGGAGTTTATATCATATGGATGTAAAGACCATTTTTTCTCAATGGAGTAATTGATGAAGAGGTATACATAGAGTAACCTCAAGGTTTTGAGGTACACCATAGAGAAACCCATGTATGAATATTAAAGAAGGCCTTGTATGGACTCAAGCAAGATCCAAGAGTTTGGTGCAGAGCCTCTCATTATCCAGTGTAAAAGGGAGCTAGCCTCTTAATTTAATATGAAGGATATTGATCTCATACACTACTAATTGGGATTAGAAATATGGTAGAAGCATGGTGAAGTCTTCCTAGGACAAGGGAAGTATGTTGTAAATATCCTTCAAAAGTTTGGGATGATGGATTGCAAATCCATGGAAACTCCCATGGTGACAATTCTGAAGAAATTGGGAGACTCTGATTCAGTAGATATGTCCCTGTACGGGTAGTTGATTGGCACGTTAATACATTTGGTGAAGACTTAGTCGGATACTTGTTTTTCTATCGAAGAACTTTTAGGTGGAACTTAAGTATTTGATAATTGAAAAGCCTTCTTTGAAATATCCTTGTGGGACGTTTGAGTTATGATATACAACTACATTGATTTATCGATTCAAATTGGGTAGAGAGTGCATATGATAGAAGAAGTGATTCTTGAATATGTTTTAGTTTGATATTTTCCAGATATCATGGGCTAGTAGGAAACAAAAGTCTATTGCACTCAAAACTACAAAGAATATTACAACTTGTGATGCTTGTACAAAAGTAGTGTAGCTCCATAAGTCAGTTTTTGGACTGTTTGATCAGGCGTTGGATTCGACCGTGATATATTGTGATAATTAGAGTTGTGTGAAGATTTCAGAGAACCAGTGTTCCATGATAGGTTGAATCACATCAAGATCAAGTATTATTCTCTCGATTATAGATTCTAGAGGGGAGAAGTGGTTCTCTAGTATATCTCCACAGATGAGCACATATCAAATATTTTGGTAAATCCTCTGTCCAAGATGGAAATTTTGTGTACTTAAGGGAAAATATAGGACTCGTGGATATAACTTCCTTATTGGAAAGGGAAGTGATTACTCCCAGGTTGGGAGGGACCACTGATATTTTATTTATTTAAGGACAATCATTTTCTAGTTTGGAAAATGGTCTAGGTTGGGAAGTCACTTTCCAATATGGAAAGTGGTCCAAGATTTTTGACAGACTGTCATTTTCCATTTCATAAAATGGTCCAAAGCAGACAACCATTTTCGTAAATAAAATGGTCCAATATATTGTTGATGTACCATAGACAGTGATTCTCCTTGTGTCTAGTGTGGGGGAATGGTCTAGGATAGTCATTCTCCTTAGCATTCACTCTGATAA
Source organism: Picea engelmannii (assembly GCA_009831015.1). Taxonomy (NCBI): domain Eukaryota; kingdom Viridiplantae; phylum Streptophyta; class Pinopsida; order Pinales; family Pinaceae; genus Picea; species Picea engelmannii. Next base: position 322,662 of record ML782163.1, read on the forward strand.
GTGGTCAAGAATAATGGTCTGCCTCTTTGGGAAGTCATTATTTCGAAGTTCAAAGTTGTGAGAAGTTTCGAAGAATGGTTTGTTATAGGAGGTTGGTGCAGGACATTCATTTTCGTAGGAAACAGTACGGTTAATCATTACCTAGGGTAGACTCATTCTCTCTAGGTTTCACTGTGATTAGAGTTGGAATAATGGCCTAGTTAGGTTGAATGGTCTAGGTTCAACAATTAGGGACAATCAGTCCCTAGGGTAGACTCATTCTCTAGGTTGCACTGTGATTAGTTATGGAAGAATGGCTCAGTTAGGTGAATGGTCCAGGTTCAGAAATCAAGGACATTTATTATTCTATGCTTGATAAGAATAGTCCAGACATCCTATGGCTGATGTTTAACTTTATGAGGGAAGATACTCTTCCAATATCTCATAGTTGTGAGTGGAATAATGGCCTAGATGACTCAGTTTGTATCATGATATTATCTATGTAGGTTGATATCAGATGATATGATTGTTATGGAGACTGTATGACTTTGGACAATAGTTTTATTCTACTATGGTGGATGTGTTCCACTGGTAGTGATTGTATGTCACGGGATAGTAGTCGTGTGCTACTAGGAGTGGTTGTGTACCATTGTATAGTACTTGTGTACTACTATGAATAGACATAGTTGTGATCTATTGAATGACATTTTTTTATTTCCATGGAGACTATCTATTTGGATAGTGATGATGGTGCTCATGATTTGATCATGAGGTAGCCTATGTGGTTATGATGAGGCTACTGGTTGAATGGTATATTTGTGCTCAAGACCGTTGCCATTTAATATATCCCTAGCTAGGGGGGAGTGTTGATATCATGGTAGTTGCAAGAGGTATTAACCTCCACGTCTAATATTTGACTAGAATGAAATATTTTGGAAGTAAGGGAAACCCTAAACAGATGTGTGAAAACCCTAGAAGACAAGTCGACATAGCCTAATAAATAATATTAGAATATTGTCTTCCAGAAAGACAAGTCGGCTCCACAGGAAAAAGATAAACAAAAAATATAATTACCATAAAGTCGGGTCGGCCCAACCAAAAAAGTGACTGGATAGATTAATATAAATAAAGGACATTTTAGCTCATTTGTACACCCAGTGAGAGCACAAGTCTTGTGGAGAGATGCAGTTGCAACTACAACTGTAGCTGCAAGTTGGAATAAGGGCATATGTTCATCTCTTAGTCTTGGTCTCTCTCTAACACTATCAAGTTATATTCTTGGTGATTCTCTTGGTGATATTCTTGCTAAGTATGGCACAAGTTTGAGTAGTGCAACTACAACTTTTGCAGTTGTGTATGTTACTTGTTTTGTGGATACGTAGACTCTCTCTCTTATGAGATACCCTTGAAGAAGGAGTGTTCTACTTGTCTTGATTTGTTGTTGCAGTTAATAAATAGGATTTATTTGTTGGTTCTAGTATGGATTTCTGGAATATTTCTATCAAAGGTTAAAGGTGATTAGGGGTGGCCCTGTGCCTATGGTTGGGTGACAATATTGTGATAATGTCTATGGTAAAACGAGCACATCATTATTCTAACAGACCCCAACCTATATATTCTACAGGTTGGTAAGGATCCTCTCATATTGGTGTTATATGTTGATTATTTGTTTCTCATAGGGGATGAGAAACTCATTACCAGGTGCAAAAGGGAATTGGCCTCAGAGATTGAGATGAATGATATTGGATTGGTGCATTACTTATAGGGATTAGAGGTGTGGTAGCAACCAAGAGATATCTTCTTCGGACAGGGGAAATATGCATTTGAGATACTAAAGATATTTGGGATGATGGAATGTAAGTCCATGACCACACCTATGACCACCAATTTGAATATGATGGGGGCTTCAGATTCAAAATTGGTGGATCAAAAAATGTATAGAAAGTTGATTGGGTCATTTATATATTTGGTCAATACCGGACTAGATATTTGTTTTGTTGTCAACACCTTGAATCAATTCATTTTAGAACCACGATAGGTTCATTGGGTTGCTACAAAACATGTGCTCAGGTACCTTTGAGGTATATTTGGTTTTGGTCTGATATATGTCGGAAATAATGGAGTGAGGTTGCATGGATACTCAAACTCATATTGGGAAGGTATTGCAGTTGACAGGAGGAGCACTTTTGGTGGTTGTTTCAACCTAGGATCACTAGTGGTTTCCTGGTACAACAAGAAACAAACTTTCATGGAACTAATCTCAGTAGAGACAAAGTATATGGAAGTCAGTTTGGCGAGTTATGAGGATATCTAGATTTACAAACTTCTTGAAGGATTATTTGGACATGACTTGTATCAAGCTCTAAGAGAACCTATTGTTTCACAACAAGTCAAAACACATTGAGATCACATATCACTTTATCAGAGAAAGAGTACAGAAGGGAGCAGTGAAGATCCAAAACATTTCTACATAAGAGAAAACTATAGATATTCTCACCAAACCCCTAGTAAAGGGGAAGTTTTTCTACCTCATAAATAAAATAGGAGTGGTGGATAATACCTCCCTCGCTAAGAGGGAGTGTTGATTTGTGTAGCTTCGGGAGATATTCCCACAAGATGTTGGGGTGTATGTCATGTGTGAATCTTCATTGGCACCATATAATCCTTTTGTTTCAGTGAAATTGGCCCTAGAATGAGGCTAGGGCCTCATGGGAAAGTTGATCAGCCTTGTGGGCTTATGATGGGGTGTCACAACCACAAAGAGGAATAAAATATTTAAATTAATTATTGAGTATAGGAAGGGATCCTAAACTCACTCATTAGACTTGCATATAAAGGAGACAAGCCATTGTGACATTTGTCATTTTTTTGGCATCATGGAGTTGGAATAAGTGAGTAAATATAAACTGAATAAATAGTCCCCACCCTGATTATAGCATCCTATCGTCCAGTTATTATGGGGTTGGTAAAGGACGAACATATGATCGAAAAGGGGCATACTGAAATGCAGCATTGCAAAGGCCTCCATGACCTTTGGTATCTTGTCCAACATGGGAATTTTCCTCGCATTCATATATGCGAGCTACATCAAATGTTGGAAAGATGGCCAAGAATGCAATCGGAAAAAATCTAGAATCATTTTTTATGGTGTTGATGTTGGTTTAAACCATTAGAGAGTTGAAGCCAATTCTCGTGTCAATTTTGTTTACAAAACAGATGAGGAGATAGATTCCATGTCCATAGAGGATATACGAGAGTATGAAAAACATTCTCATAATAGTTTGAAGGAGTTAATTCAAAATGATGAACCAAACACTGAAATTGGTATGTGTTACATTTAGTAATTTTTTCATGCATTTGAGGATAGTTTTCTTGTAGTTCTAGATACATTTCATTGTATCTTTGAGAATAATTGGGTTGTTATCGTCATTCATTGCAGTTTGGTCATTTGTTAAATGAATCTCCAATAAATAGGGGACTTCAGTCATCGAGCTTAAGTTTGGAAGGGTTGAATAAGGTATGTGCTTAAAAATATCCACTTTAGTTGTCCAAACTTCAGAACTTGTTGAATAATAAACATGCATGATATTTATTTTTTTGTGTTAATGTAAACACAGATTCTTATTCCGTCTCCCACCACTTGGGAAGGCTTATCCCAATTCTCATTCAGAGAGTTTGAAGAGGGTGGGAATTCACAGGTATCATTGCATGTTGAAAACAAATTTAGTTATATATGAAAATTGCAATGTCATTTAAATTATTAATTTAAAAGAAAAATGTCTTAAACAATATATAATTTATTGACTCTTAGGGTATGGTGGGTAAGATTGTGAATCAAACGACCATAGGAATGCCATCATTTTCTATGGTTGATGATATTTCGGTTGGCACATCACAGGTATTACATGTTTCAAAATTTAAAACTATAATTTAATGTGTTAAAATCATTTAAATTTAATTATCAAATGTACAAATTTGAAATGTGTTATAGGACAATGTGGAGAAGAGAGTGTGGGATATTGGGATTGAGGAGGATGCATCCACACCTGAGAAGGATGCATATATTCAGTATGATTCTTAATTAAATGTATGTACATTGCACATTAGTGATTTTTAGTTTGTTTTTATGCCGAGCCTTTTATATATAAGTGTTCAATCTTATTTGTGTTGAATATGCATGTTCTTTTTTACTTTTTTTCAAATTTATTTTTGATCAAATTTTTAATTAAGACTTTCCCATTCATAGAAGGGTTACTCAATTATTTTATATATAACTTCATAACGCTTCGATCAATCATTTGAAATATATATAACTCCTACGTAAGCTTATCATCGTCTAAAATGGTACATTCAATCTTATTTATGTTTAGATCATGATGCAAACCTAATTCTGAAATCTAGCATTTGATTATATGAGAACAAAATATAGATCTCCCACATCAAAAAGAAGGAATATTCTAAATTCACTTGGATACCGATCTTATTTAAGATTATATCATGATTCAACCCGAACTATTTTAGATTTAAAAATATGATTACATGATATTATTTATATGTTTAAACTTTAAATCATGATGCAGGCAATTTTGAACTTGAGCATTTGATTATTTGACAACAAACTCTATCCCACATCAGAAAAGGGAAAGATTCCAAATTTTCTTCGATTCCATTCCTTGCCTTCTTGTCCAAGAATGATGTAATATGGAGATGTGTTTTTTGTATACAACAAAGTGAATTCCACTATTCCATCTATTCCACTGTAGAAGAGGAGATAAGTATTTTCCTTGAAGAATGGATAAGTATTTTCCTTGAAGAATTGTTTAATATGGAGATTTGTGACCTTTTTGCATGTACACAAGAGAATTTACAAGAACACAAATTTTCTCTTTAAAATTTTGCTAGATATGATCTTACTTTGTTTAGATCATGTAGGCAATGTTGAAAAAGCCTTTGGTTATAAAAGAAAATTACAGCTTTATGCAAAGAATGACTTAATATGGAGAGTAAGTATTTTGGAAGTGATGCAAGTTTGGTTTTAAAAAAATGCAAAAAAGTATAATATTTAGAGACAACAATAATCTTAGATCTGTGGAACTCCGGTTGGGTATGTTATTCTTGCTCACATGGTTATGTTAATATTGATGATTTGCTTGGGTATGTTATTCTTTCTCATTGTTATTTAATAAAGTTAAATATCTTTAAAATAATTTCTAATAAAGTATATGCTAGTATGTGTTATTGGTTTTTCTTTTTATTGTTACGGTGATGTTTAAATTATTGGTAGAAAATGAGCACATGGATTTTGGAAGATGAAACTGTTGAATCTTAGATCTGTGGAACTTTAGCTGGGTATGTTATTCTTGCTCACATGGTTATGTTAATCTTGATGATATGCTTGGGTATGTTATTCTTTCTCATTGTTATTTAATAAAGTTAAATATCTTTAAAATATTTGCTAATAAAGTATATGCTAATATGTGATTGGATTTTTCTTTTTATTGTTACAATGATGCTTAAATTATTGGTAGAAAAGGAGCACATGGATTTTGGAAGATGAAACTTCAAAAGTTTTGGTATGTCCATTTTGATTTAATCACAATTTTTTTTTATTTATCTAAAATGGTATGTGTACATTTTATTTGAAATTTGTAGATATATTTTATTTAAATTTGTAAATTTTAAAATTGAAAAATGTTTTTTTTTTCTTTTTTCTTTTTAGATATGATGAGATATATCTCATCGATGGTTTCGAGTTGAATTTTGGAGATAAATTCTAATCACTTCTTAGTTTTTATTATTTTTTGTTAATTTTGAGACCAACACCAATTAATGGTGATATCATATTTAGATATTGACATGAAGATTGATCATACTTAGATTATATTATTACCCTATATAAGTTGATGGGTATGTACAAGCACGCTGTTATGAAATTACATTAGTATAATGTAATTTATATATGAAAATCACTCATTACTAAGAAGTGATTGGATTCATGTTATGCATAAGAGATCATGGGTTAGTAACTCCATATTGAACACAAAATCTTACCTTATTTGATTCATTACTAGTATAGACTATTCATTATGAATATCCAATGTCATTTGTTAACATGTCATATGCTTTTCCTTGGGGCTTCTGTGCATGCCAAATTGGCATGCACAACAACCATATGGATTTTGTGCATGCCAATTTGGCATGCATAGAATTGTTGGGAAGTGGTGCAAAAGGATCGATAGTCATGGGTGACTAATATCATATGAATTGATATAAGTTAATAATAATAATAATAATATATACTTATATTATTACCCTATACAAGCTTATGGGTATGTACATGCATGATGTTATGACTAGACATTAGTGTAATGTAATTTATATATGGAACTTGCACTCATTACTAAGAAATGATTGGATTTGTAACGAACCTCCTCGTTACGACAACAACTCTAATAACATGTGCAAATTTTTTTTTTGTTTTTATTTTAAAGGTGTGTGTGTGCGTGTAGAAAGGAAACAGACACACTTGAATCTACGTCGCCACCCGACGACTAACAAGATGCAACCATGAGAATCACACAAGAAGACACAAGGCACACAATAGGTGACTGCAAGCATTAACAACCATAGGCATAAGGTGCCCGACGCAACATTTAACGACATACTTGGTTATGCTCCGTACGACACAGAAGGAAGAACCCATAGTAGCAGATTTTACTATTTCTGCATAGGAAAGCAGGGCATTTAATCTTAGTTCTCTGCTCCGGAGAGAGAGAAGGTCAGATAGGCTCCTGGCCGACTACTCAGGTAGGAACTAGTAATCTCCGTCCGGTGTGTCGCAAGAGTGGAAACCCTGCCTTTAAAGGGCCCGAGACTCTTGATACAGAACAAGATTCTTTAGACAAAATTATCACACACACAGACGCAATCAATACCAACACTATAAATACTAGTTCTACCAACATCAATGAGTAACCTAGGTTTGTTCTATCAACCAAATTCCATTAAACCAAGTGTGAGAATAAACTTTACTTTAATTCACCAACACTATCAATACCAACACTATAAATACTAGTTCTACCAACATCAATGAGTAACCCAGGTTTGTTCTATCAACCAAATTCCATTAAACCAAGCGTGAGCGTAAACTTTACTGTAGTTCACCATACCTTAACCTTAATTAACCGCACATTACTAATATAGTTCTAAATCAATCCATCATCATCAAGGCTTGTTAGTACATTAGATAACAATTTAAAATTAATCTTTCTATCTACGAGGCGCAAGAAAACCAACCTACAACAACTCATAAACAAACCATCTACTTCATCCACCATTCATCGGAAAATAAGTCCCATTAGAGTAAGAGAATAACAAGAGGGTTAGGAAATCTGCAAGGGCATATAATAGTTCTGGTAACAGGCAGAGGTTTATTCACACCCATTTTTACAACTCTCCCAAGTTGTGTCAAAATAAATCATTAATTTCATCATGTTATTGTAACAATTACCATTTTATGCGGCGGAATTAATTATTTAAAAAAAAATGACTCGTCTAAATTAAGAAGAACCATAAGAATCCATTACCACCATTTATCTAGTAAGATACCATGCGGAAGTCAACCTAGTAATAATTTGAATAAAGGTCGAAAGATTTATTTATCTCCAATTAGAGTCAATAAGAATATCCACCTTAAATAAAGTTATTAATAGGGATTTTATTACAAAATATTCGCCCTCAATTAGATAGCAAGGATTTTACTTTTTAATTGTTGTACATAATAGTAACACTAAAATTTTCATTACCAAGATCTATCCATATCTTTACTTTTACATTAAAAATATTCCTAATAAACCATGAAGGACTTTTCATGGTAAATATATTGTAAATTAAAATAATCAGTGAGGAACATAATAATTTCATTTCCTATGGGAACATATTATAATTAGGATCGTATAAGAATTCCAAAGCATATTAATATAAACAAAAATGGCTTTTCATTACACAGCATTGTAAATAAAACATTCGATGCTAAACATGAAGCCAACTAAGTATTCAATTCTGGAGCATAGCTAACCATGCTACCTGTCAGTTATTAAGAGCGAAACCTGGCGATAAAAGAAATAGCTATTAAAGGCATTTAAGACCATTTGGGCCTGGTAAGGGTAATTAAACGTGGCTGTCCACTGACAGGCTCAACGCTGTCTATGGTTGGGTAAAAGGTTGGACTCGCAGCCCCAGGTGGAACGTTGCTAACCTGGGTCTGACATTTTTTAAGAAAAGCTACACCCTCCAGCACTGGTGCATTGCGATTGAATCTCGGGATGGGGAAATCAGCTAACTGCAGGCTTACGAATCTCCTTTGGAATGAATTCCCTGTTGTTGGATGCTCAGATGGTGGTTAAGGTAAGGTGGTGGTTGACACCAAAGTCACATGCAGCCAGCAGCATGCACGGTTCGACCAATTTTAAAGACGGGAAACGCGCAGAGGGGTAATGGCTGGTTCAGGCCGCTCGTGGGAACGAAATTCATCAACAATACACCCCCTGGAAGTACGAGCACGCGTCGAGGGAGAAATGGAAGCACGACCATCTGGAAGGTCACAGACGCCAGGAGGAGACTTAGGAAAAACGAAGAGCCACGCGGGTGATTTAACACCACATCTGGGTGCAGTTTTTTTTGGTTTCTGGCTGAGGGGTCATGAAGGTTCAAGACGCGAGCGAAGAGAGAAATCCCTAGGAAATATTCCCCCGTTCCACTCACATTTGTTACTAGAACTCCGGGAATAAGCTTTTTCTTGTTTTTTTTTTCTTTTTCTTTTACTCAGAAATCTAATTTAACGCTGTTTTTTTATTTTACAGGATCCCCATCCTACACAAATGATTTATGATAAGATCATAGATATTAATGCACCCTCCAAGACACCCTCCATAGTTATTAAAAAAAATCAGACGACCTAGTCAACCAGTGGCAGGTAGAAACGCCCACGGATTTCGCTCACAAAAAAATTTCTCTCAGAAAAAAATAAAACCCATCCCTTACCCAATGGATACATGGTAATGAAACGCCCTGTAACCTAACCGCTTCCTTAGAAACAATAAAATGGAACTAGAGTGGTAGTGCAGATGGAAAGAAACAGGGGTTTAATAGCTGAAATGAAGAAATGCCCTGGAACAATCGGTGAAAAGTACAGGGTAAAGGCCATTAGTAAAATTTGTAGAGGACAAGCTATTGTTGGTCAGCGAGAAAGAAAGCGCCAAGATAAACACTCTCTACGGTAAGGGAAAAGTCTAGTTAATATCAAACATAGGACGCCTGGTAGATTTACCCAACAAGCTTAAACGTAGCCAAGTGTAAATTCGCCGTGAGTCATACATATTTTTCTTTTTCATCCACTACCAGATTACATTAGCCGAGTTAAAATTTTACATGCGTTACACAGTTTTTAATCGTAGAAGTATTAAAATCCAGTCAACCAACAAGAACTAAACACAGATTTAAGGTAATATTTTTCTACCCAATACATATGAAGATTAAATCGTAAATCCTACATCATTCTATCATTCAAGCAAGAAGCGTACCATGGCATGTTCGCCCGCTTTGATTGGTGTCCCACGCTGCTGCAACTCCTGCTCGCCGACCGTAGAGACCTCACCGGTACCTCCCAGCCAAACGCTAGGGGTACTCTGCTCCCCCCTTATCCCCCCGAGCCGCAAAGGGGCCACACGATCTAGAAGGTATGCCTAGATTCCCAACTCGCCTCCAAGAATGAGCTACCACTCTAATCCCAGCTGAGAAAATCCCAACTCCTCACAAGCAATCAGTCTAGCCCAATTTTGACAGCATAACGATACCTCACAGCCCCTCCCCTTTCCCCCTC
>ML782163.1:332938-344735 GCA_009831015.1 Picea engelmannii
GTTTCGTTATTACTTAGTTTCCCTGTTTTTTATTAATCCCTTTCCTTTTTCTTTTTTTTTTTAAAACAAAAGGTAAATGCGCTAATTAAACTTTTGAATTATTATTTATTTAATACCTTTTGTTCTTTCACAAGTTAGGAATTAATTTCCTCTTTGCAAATTTTTAAATCCCTTAGTTAATTAAATCCTTACTCTCTTTATTTACCCCATGAATTTTATGAAGACCTAACTATTACTTAGGTGGGTTCTGGTTTAAATTATTATTTTTATTCCAGGGTCTGTTCTTAAGGTTAGACTAAAATTTTACCCTAAAAGTTTTAGACTCAGTACTTAGATTCTGAACTGGATGACACTGGGTTAGGGGAGTTGTTTAAGGATTTCTTAAGGCGTTGTTGTCTTAGGGATATTTAGGTTTGTTTCCTTCATCCACATCAATGCGACGTGCCCTTCAGGACACACCATGTGCTCTAAGGGTGCCACTCGCCTCGTTCATTTCCTTTGCGCGACGTGCCCTTCAGGATGCACCACGTGCTCCAAGGGTGCCACTCGCTTCTTGTGTTTTTTTTGTGCGACGTGCCCTTCAGGATGCACCATGTGCTCCAAGGGTGCCACTTGCCAACTAGACTGATTGGTAGACATCTATAACCCCTAGAGTCAACACTCCACCAGGTGAACTTGTGGGAGACTAAGGGCTCTAAGGAATAAGTCCCCCTCCTTATTGCGCACCCCTTAGAATCATCGTGAGCGACTATCGCAGTCTTCCCTCACGACATCGTGGATCCTCTTGAACTAGGTAATCGTTAACCTACAGTTTGAGCCACGACGAGAGTGCTAGTAGGCGGTGGCAGGGCTGTTGTCCACCCCTCTCCCTCAACCTCTCTGGAAATCATGTGTGGCCCCTTTACTCCATATGTGAGTCTGGTTGGCAAGCTATCGTCAGCCTGCATCATCAACAATCATGTCAGAAATGTCAACATCATATCATCAAATCAAACGAAATATCACAGTAAATAAATCAACCCAATAGCACACTCCCTGACTCAATTCATAGTCCAAGGGGTTCCACCGATTCCTCTGCATCGTCAAGGTCCAAAACCCTGCACACTCAATAAAAATGAGTCAATAGCACCTGTCTACATCATATAGTAAAACATCATGTCATCTATCATAACACATCATAATCAAGTATAAATGTTTTAACATTAGAAAAGTCCAGATCACTTGCGAGCAAGTGTCCTCAAATAATAAGTTTTCTCAGTGCGTCGGAGAGGGATGTTACATACACCCCCTCTTGGTCTAAACTTCATCCCGAAGTTTCTCAGTATAAATGCTGAAATAAAAGTATCACAATGTCATAAGTCTATCTATCAAACAAAAATGGAAACTGCTGGTGCATATCATATGCGTCCTCCCAGGTCGCTGAGTGCGGACTATAACTGTCCCACTGGACCTTGACCTAATCTACCATTCAACGTCGTAACTGTCAAACGTGATGATCTATGATGCGGATCGGCTCAGCCATGAGTTCTCCCTCATCCGATACCTGCAAGGAACTCATGTCAATCACGTGTGTAGGATCACTAATATAATGTCTCAAAATAGATACATGAAAAACATCGTGCATACGCCTCAAAGACTCAGGCAAGGCTAGTCGATAGGCCACGGGCCACTTTCTCTCCATGATCTCGAAAGGTCCCATGAACCTAGGAGAGAGTTTATCTCCCTTTCCAAACTTTATTGAACTCTTATGCGGTTTAACCCGCAAGAAGACTCGATCGTCAACCTCCTAACTACGGTCGACTCGGTGTGCATTGGCATAACTCTTCTGTCGATCCTGTGATTCTTTAATCCTTTGTCTTATGGTTTGCATTTTCTCTTCCATTTCTTGGATCACTTCTGGTCCCACCAGGACCCTATCCTCAAGCCGATCCCAACTCAAGGGCGTTCGACATGGTCGTCCATAAAGAAACTCGAAGGGCGCCATCTTAATGGTGCTCTGGTAATTGTTGTTGTAAGCAGACTCTACTAGAGGAAATAATTCCTCCCAACACTTTTGTTGGTCCATCACATACATGCGCAACATGTCTTGCAAGGTTTGGTTCATTCATTCTGTCTGTCCGTCCATCTCTGGGTGATAAGAAGTACTAAGTTAAGTTGGGTTCCCAAGGCCTCCTAGAAACTCGTCCAAAATCGTCCAGTAGACACCGATCCTCGATCGGATATAATATTTTTAGGCACGCCATGCAGCCTCACAATCTCACTGATGAAAACTCTCGCTATGTCAGGTGCCTGATACATTGTACGCACAGGAATAAAGTGAGCACTCTTCGTCAGAGTGTCCACTACTACAAAAATCGAGTCGTGTCTCCTTGCCGTCAGTGGCAATCCAATAATAAAATCCATCGAAGTAACTTCCCATTTCGATTCCGGAATGGTATGTGGTTTCAGTAATCCTGCTGGGTGTCTATGTTCAGCCTTTACCTGCTGACACTCTAGACATCTAGCCACAAAGTTGACTATGTCGACCTTCATTCCCCTCCAGAAGAATAAGGGTTTAAGGTCTGCCCTCATCTTCGTAACTTCTGGGTGAGCCATGTAAACTACTCTATGAGCCTCGCTCAGGATCAACATCCTCATCTCATCGTTTGACGGTACGTAAATCTGACTTCTAAACCTCAATAAACCATCCCTATCAAAAGAATATCCCTCATATCGTGGTACCATCATCGTGTTTTGTCCAATAAAATCCTCGACTTCTTTGTACCAGTCATCACCACGCTGTAAAGTGAGAATCTTCTCACGTAGATTCGTCTGATGAGGCAACACCGAAAAGAGGCGTGGCCTCCGACTCAAAGAATCCTCCACTCGGTTCATTGTTCCCTTTTTGTAAGTAATCTCGAAGTCGTACTCGCTAAGCAATTCCGACCAACGTCGTTGTCGCACATTCAGGTCGCTTTGCGTGAAAATGTGTTGCAACCCACAATGATCAGTCTTTAATTCCAATTTTCGTCCAACAAGGTAGTGTCTCCAAACCTTCAAGGCATAAACAATGGCTAATAACTCCAAATCGTGCGTCGTGTATTTCTCCTCATGTCTTCTCATCTTCCTCGAAATGTAGGAAATCACTCGTCTATCTTGCATCAAAACTCCGCCTAATCCTTCCTTGGATGCGTCAGTGCATACAAAGAAATCCGCGTCCATGTCAGGGACCTTTAGTATTGGTGTCGTTGTCAACAATTCTTTAAGCCTCCGAAATGCTTCTGCGCATTTCTTCGTCCAGACAAACTTCTTGTTTTTCTTTTGCAATTTCATGATTGGATTTGCTATCTTCGAAAATCCCTCGAAAAACCGTCGATAGTATCCTACTAAACCTATAAAACTATGCACTTCTGTGACATTCGTCGGCGTAGGCCATTCCATAATAGCCTCAACCTTGGCTGGATCCACGGCGATACCTTCGTCGGAGATGACATGCCCTAAGTAGTGAATCCCCGATTGATAAAAAGAGCATTTGGACAACTTCCCATACACTTTGTGCTCTCGTAGACATTGCAGCACCAAGCACAAGTGCTCGTCATGCTCCTCTGTCATATGAGAGTAAATCAAAATATCGTCTATGAATACTTGGACGAACTTGTCCAAGTACTCGTGGAACACCCCGTTCATCAAACTCATGAATACCCCTGGGGTGTTTTTCAGTCCAAACGGTAAAACAATAAACTCATAATGTCCAAATCTCATCTTAAAAGCGGTCTTAGGGACATCATCCTCCTTGATCCGTAGCTGGTGATACCCTGATCACAAATCGATCTTGGAGAACACCATCACACCCTTCATTTGATCGAACAGATAATCGATTCTTGGTAAGGGATAGTGATTCTTGATCATAGCCTTGTTTAGTTGATGATAGTCAATGAAAAGCCTCCATGATCCGTCCTTCTTTCGTATGAAAATAACCGGTGCACCCCACAATGACACACTAGGGCGTATCAGTCCCAGGTCCAACAACTCCTTCAGTTTAATTTTCAGCTCTTGCAACTCCGGGGTCGACATCCGATAAGGCGCTCTTGCTATCGGTTCGGTCCCCGATTTTAGGTCTATGGTAAACTCCAATTCCCTTTCCGGCGGAATCCCAGGTAACTCCTCTGGAAACACGTCCGCAAACTCCTTCACCACCGGAAGGTGTTTTAGACCTTCCTCTACTCCCTTTTTGTTTAGTGCGAGGATCGCATAAAGCTTGCACCCCTTGCGCATACTCTTCCGTAACTGTAAGGAAGAGACGAACCTCAGGAAAACTCCCTGGTTCTGTCCTAGAATCAAACGTCTCTGTCCTTCATCATCAACCAAGCTCAACCATTTCGTCTTACAGTTGAGTATCGCCTCATGTTATTCCAACCAATCCATACCAATCACGACGTCATAAGATCCTAAGATCCTGACGTACAAGTTGACCCTCGTGACAAAATCTCCTAGGTTAAGGGCACAGCCCGTAACCTTTCCTCCAACCTTCTGTTTGGTTCCTGAAGCCATCTCTATGAAGCTAAACTCGTCCTGTTCGACTACCTTTACCTTAATCCTTTTCAGTGTTGCACCAAAAATGAAACTCTCAGTAGCACCAGGGTCTATCAAAATACTAAGGGTCTGGTCAGCGACAATACCTTTCGTCTCGAGCACAGTCGACTGGTGCTCTTCCTGGCGGTTATTCACTGCTGCATGAATCTGATGGGGCTTGCCCATATCTCCCATTGTAGTGGGTCTGGCTGATCTGGATGCCCTGGTCCTCTCCATAGGATAGTCATGCTGGTAGTGTGGCTCCCCACACGTCCAACACCCCTTCTTCGGCCCAGTAGTCCTGGTACCCGAAGCAAAAGATGACTTCCCACCGGCCTGAAACCCTGGACTGTTCTGCTAAGCAGGCCTAAACTGCTACTGTTGTGTGCGACGCTACGGCTGACGCTGTGGTCCCTGATAAGGTGTACGCTGCTACGACGACGGTCATTGGGGTGTAGAGAAAGTGGATCCCCTCTGGAAGCCACGATATCCTGACATATGTCTCATTGGTGTCTGATGCTACGGTGTACCAGATGAACCCTTCCCTTCAGGTCTTACTGGAGTCTTGGTCTGACCCCCACTGATAATATCCTCCTCTGCTATGAGGGCCTTTTGGACAACGTCATGCAAGGTTTGAGGCATCAAGATCCTAACCTTTGCACGCAGGCTACCGTTAAGGCCAAACACGAACCTGTTGACCTTGAGCTTCTCAGCGTTAAGGTGCGGAGCATACCGGAGCAGCTCCATAAAACGTGCCTTGTACTCGGGAACCGTACGACCTCCCTGTCGTAATGCGTTGAACTCATTGAGCTGAAGCTCAATGAATTCTTCTGAAAGGTACCTCTCTCGGAACCGTTCCTCGAACAGTTCCCATGACACGTCTTCAATGACCATGTTTAGCTGCGACAGGAGCATCTTCCACAATAGAAGAGCGCTCCCCTTTAGTTTAAAGACCTCCATGCGGACCTTCATGTTGGAGGTATAATCGTGAAGTGCGAATCACATCGCCATATTCTCCAACCATGCCTCGGCGGAGGCGCCATCCGGGGCACCAAAGAACTTGAGAAATTTTACCTTCTCGAGTTCACGGTGAATGCTACCTGTAACGGTCGGTGCACGCGGCAGAACCTCAGCGGGTGCCGGCACCCTGGCCTCACCTCTGTCCAATCGGCTGATCAGTGCCTCATACATGCGCTGAAAGGACCTCATCATCCCAACAACATCACCAACCGCTATCTGCTCCTGTCCGAGAACTTTCTCGCCTCCCTGGGGGTTAGACCCCTCAGGCGGGGATGCTACTGGAGGCGTCATGCCTCCTCACCTAGCACCCCATCGTCTGCCTCCGCGATGTCCTCTAACCATGATTACCGTGCACACACCCAATCAACTCGATCAACAATAGTATAATAAAATCAACTCATGTCAACAAAAGCCGTAGCGAATCCCAAGTCGCGGGTCAAACCGGCTCTGATACCATATGTAAAGAACCTCCTCATTATGACAATAACTCTGATAATAGGTGCAATTTTTTTTTTCTTTTTGTTTTAAAGGTGTGTGCGCACGTGTAGAAAGGAAATAGACACACTTGAATCTATGTCGCCACCCGACGACTAACAAGACGCAACCATGAGGATCACACAAGAAGACACAAGGCGCACAACAGGTGACTGCAAGCATTAACGACCATAGGCATAAGGCGCCCGACACAACATTTAATGACATACTTGGTTATGCTCCGTACGACACAGAAGGAAGAACCCATAGTAGTAGATTTTACTATTTCTGCATAGGAAAGCAGGGCGGTTAATCTTAGTTCTCTGCTCTGGAGAGAGAGAGAAGGTCAGATAGGCTCCTAGCTGACTGCTCAGGTAGGAACTAGTAATCTTCGTCCGGTGTGTCGCAAGAGTGGAAACCCTGCCTTTAAAGGGCCCGAGACTCTTGATACAGCACATGATTCTTTACACAAAATTATCACACACACAGACACAATCAATACCAACACTATAAATACTAGTTCTACCAACATCAATGAGTAACCCATGTTTGTTCTATCAACCAAATTCCATTAAACCAAGCGTGAGAGTAAACTTTACTGTAATTCACCAAAACTATCAATACCAACACTATAAATACTAGTTCTACCAACATCAATGAGTAACCCAGGTTTGTTCTATCAACCAAATTCCATTAAACCAAGTGTGAGAGTAAACTTTACTGTAGTTCACCATACCTTAACCTTAATTAACCGCGCATTACTAATCTAGTTCTAAATCAATACATCATCATCAAGGCTTGTTAGTACATTAGATCACAATTTAAAATTAATATTTCTATCTACGAGGCGCAAGAAAACCAACCTACAACAGCTCATAAACAAACCATCTACTTCATCCACCATTCGTCGGAAAATAAGTCCCATTAGAGTAAGAGAATAACAAGAGGGTTGGGAAATCTGCAAGGGCATATAATAGTTCTGGTAACAGGCAGAGGTTTATTCACACCCATTTTTAGAACTCTCCCAAGTTGTGTCAAAATCAATCATTAATTTCATCATGTTATTGTAACAATTACAATTTTATGCGGCGGAATTAATTATTTAAAAAAAATGACTCGTCTAAATTAAGAAGAACCATAAGAATCCATTACCACCATTTATCTAGTAAGATACCATTTGGAGGTCAACCTAGTAATAATTTGAATAAAGGTAGAAAGCTTTATTTATCTCCAATTAGAGTCAATAAGAATATCCACATTAAATAAAGTTATTAATAGGGATTTTATTACAGAATATTCACCCTCAATTAGATAGCAAGGATTTTACTTTTTAATTGTTGTACATAATAGTAACACTAAAATTTTCATTACCAAGATCTATCCATATCTTTACTTTTACATTAAAAATATTCCTAATAAACCATGAAGGACTTTTCATGGTAAATATATTGTAAATTAAAATAATCAGTGAGGAACATAATAATTTTATTTCCTATGGGAACATATTATAATTAGGATCGTAGAAGAATTCCACAGCATAGTAATATAAAAAAAAATGACTTTTCATTACACAACATTGTAAATAAAACAGTCGATGCTAAACATGAAGCCAGCTAAGTATTCAATTCTGGAGCATAGCTAACCATGCTACCTGTCAGTTATTAAGAGTGAAACCTGGAGATAAAAGAAATAGCTATTAAAGGAATTTAAGACCATTCGAGCCTGGTAAGGGTAATTAAACATGACCATCCACTGACAGGCTCAATGCTGTCTATGGCTGGGTAAAAGGTTGGACTCGCAGCCCCAGGTGGAACGCTGCTAACCCGGGTCTCACGTTTTTTAAGAAAAGCTGCACCCTCCAGCACTGGTGCATTGCCATTGAATCTCGGGATGGGGAAATCATCTAACTGCAGGCTTACGAATCTCCTTGGGAATGACGTCCCTGTTGTTGGATGCTCAGACGGTGGTTAAGGTAAGGTGGTGGTTGACACCAAAGTCGCATGCAGCCAGCAGCATGCACGGTTCGACCAATTTTAAAGACAGGAAATGCGCAGAGGAGTAATGGCTAGTTCAGGCCACTCATGGGAACAACATTCATCCCCAATACACCCCCTGGAAGTACGATAACACATCCAGGGCAAAATGGAAGCATGGCCATTGGGAAGGTCACAGACGCCAGGAGGAGACTCAGGAAAAACGAAGAGCCACGCGGGGGACTTAACAGCACATCTGGGCGTAGTTTTTTTTTGTTTCTGGCTGAGGGGTCACGAAGGTTCAAGACGTGGGTGAAGAGATAGATCCCTAGGAAATATTCCCCCGTTCCACTCGCGTTCGTTACCAGAACTCCGGGAATAAGCTTCTTGTTGTTTTTTTTTCTTTTTCTTTTACTCAGAAATCTAATTTAACGCTATTTTTTTTATTTTACAGGATCCCCATCCTACACAAATGATTTATGATAATATTATAGATATTAATTCACCCGCCAAGACACCCTCCATAGTTATTAAAAAAAATCAGACGGCCTAATCAACCAACGGCAGGTAGAAACGCCCACGGATTTTGCTCACAAAAAAATTTCTCTCAGAAAAAAATAAAACCTATCCCTTACCCAATGGATACATGGTAATGAAATGCCCTGTAACCTAACTGCTTCCTTAGAAACAATACAATGGAACTAGAGTGGTAGTGCAGATGGAAATAAACAGGGGTTTAATAGCAGAAATGAAGAAACGCCCTGGAACAATCGGTGAAAAGTGCAGGGTAAAGGTCATTAGTAAAATTTGCAGAGGACAAGCTATCGCTGGTCAGCGAGAAGGCGAGCACCAAGCTAAACACTCTCTATGGTAATGGCAGAGTCTGGTTAATATCAAACATAGGACGCCTGGTAGATTTACCCAACAATCTTAAACGCAGCCAAGTGTAAATTCGTCGTGACAATAAGAGGAATGCAAGGATGGATCCTCCATCAAAACAACTTAGGGACAACATTGTATAGTGTTCCTATATCATAATCGCCGAAGTCATATATATTTTTCTTTTTCATCCACTACTAGATTACATTAGCTGAGTTAAAATTTTACATGCGTTACACAATTTTTAATCGTAGATGTATTAAAAACCAGTCAACCAACAAGAACTAAACACAGATTTAAGCTAATATTTTTCTACCCAATACATATGCAGATTAAATCGTAAATCCTACATCATTCTATCATTCAAGCAAGAAGCGTACCGTGGCCTGTTCACCCACTTTGATTGGCGTCCCGCGCTACTGCAACTCCCGCTCGTCGACCGTCGAGACCTCACCGGTACCTCCCAGCCAAACTCTAGGGGTACTCTGCTTCCCCCTTAGCCCCCCGAGCCGCAAAGGGGCCACACGATCCAGAAGGTATGCCTAGCTTCCCAGCTCGCCTCCAAGGCTGAGCTACCACTCTAATCCTAGCTGAGAAAATCCCAACTCCTCCCAAGCAATCAGTCCAGCCCAATTTCGGAAGCATAACAATAGCTCACAGCCCCTCCCCTTTCCTCCTCATCCCCCTTTCTTTTATAGAGTTTTGAGACCCCCTCTTGCCCTAATCACATTTAATTTAAGTTTTTTAAAAAAAACCTAAAAAATTCTCTGTTGTACAATTGTCATTCATCCCCCACGTTTCTCCAACATTATTTTATTTAAATTTATTAAAAGGCTCATTTCCCTATTTTTATTAATCCCTTTCCCTTTTTTTTAAAAAAACAAAAAACAAAAAGGTAAATGCGCTAATTAATCCTTTCATTTTTTTATTTTTTTTTTAATTCATAACTTTTTAAACTCCCGTACGTTAAATAATTTTATTACTTATTAATTGTCTACGTTTCCTTATTACTTAGTTTCCCTGTTTTTTATTAATCCCTTTCCTTTTTTTCTTTTTTTTAAAAACCAAAAGGTAAATGCGCTAATTAAACTTTTCAATTATTATTTATTTAATACCTTTTGTTCTTTCACAAGTTAGGAATTAATTTCCTCTTTGAAAATTTTTAAATCCCTTAGTTAATTAAATCCTTACTCTCTTTATTTACCCCAGGAATTTTATGAAGACCTAACTATTAGCTAGGTGGGTTCTGGTTTAAATTGTTATTTTTATTCCAGGGTCTGTTCTTAAGGTTAGACTAAAATTTTACCCTAAAAGTTTTAGACTCGGTACTTAGATTCTGAACTGGGCGACACTGGGTTAGGGGAGTTGTTTAAGGATTTATTAAGGTGTTATTGTCTTAGGGCTATTTAGGTTTGTTTCCTTCATCCACATCAATGCGACGTTCCCTTCAGGATGCACCATGTGCTCCAAGGGTGCCACTCGCCTCGTTCATTTCCTTTGCACGACGTGCCCTTCAGGATGCACCACGTGCTCCAAGGGTGCCACTCGCTTCTTGTGTCTTTTTGTGCGACGTGCCCTTCAGGATGCACCATGTGCTCCAAGGGTGCCACTCGCCAACTAGACTGATTGGTAGACATCTATAACCCCTGGAGTCAACACTCCGCCAGGTGAACTTGTGGGAGACTAAGGGCTCTAAGGAATAAGGCCCTCACCTTATTGCGCACCCCTTAGAATCATCATGAGCGACTGTTGCAGTCTTCCCTCACAACATCGTGGATCCTCTCGAACTAGGTAATCGTTAACCTACAGTTCGAGCCACGGCGGGAGTGCTAGTAGGTGGTGGCAGGGCTGCTGTCCACCCCTCTCCCTCAACCTCTCTAGAAATTGTGTGTGTCCCCTTTACTCCATATGTGAGTCTGGTCGGCAAGCTATCGTCAGCCTGCATCATCAACAATCATGTCAGAAATGTCAACATCATATCATCAAATCAAATGAAATATCACAGTAAATAAATAAACCCAATAGCACACTCCCTGACTCAATCTGGAGTCCAAGGGGTTCCACCGATGCCTCTGCATCGTCAAGGTCCAAAACCCTGCACACTCAATAAAACTGAGTCAATAGCACTTGTCTACATCATATAGTAAAACATCATGTCGTCTATCATAATGCATCATAATCAAGTATATATGTTTTAACATCAGAAAAGTCCAGATCACTTGCGAGCAAGTGTCCTCAAATAATAAGTTTTCTCAGTGCGCCAGAGCGGGATGTTACAAGATTCATCTTATGCATAAGAGATCATGGGTTAGTAACTCCATATTGAACACAAAATATTACCTTATTTTATTCATTACTATTATAGTGTATTCATTATGAATATCCAATGTTGTTTGAGTTGACATGTCATATGATTTTCCTTGGGGCTTTTGTGCATACCAAATTGGCATGCAAAATAGCCATAAGGTTGTTGTGCATGCCAATTTGGCATGCACAAAATCCCTATGGTTGTTGTGCATGTCAATTTGGCATGCACATAACTGTTGGGAAGTGGTTTAAAAAGATTGGTAGTCATGGGAGACTAATATCATATGAACTGATATAACCTATTTATAATAATAATAATAATAATAATATAGTTATATTATTACCCTATATAAGTTGATGTGTATGTATAAGCATGATGTTATGAATAGACATTAGTGTAATGTAATTTATATATGGAACTTGCACTCATTACTAAGTAGTGATTTGATTCATCTTATGCATAAGAGATCATGGGTTAGTAACTCCATATTGAACACAAAATATTACCTTATTTGATTCATTACTAGTATAGTGTATTCATTATGAATATCCAATGCCATTTGAGTTAACATGTCATATGCTTTTCCTTGGGG
>ML782163.1:344785-372106 GCA_009831015.1 Picea engelmannii
AAGAAGTTAAAGGTTATATTTTTAAGTTGACTTAAGAAAGGAAAAGGATAAAGGAGTAAAAGATAACTCAACAGAAGAATAGAAGATTAACCCTGGGAGTTAACCTAACTCAATAGAGAATTAGAAGGAAAAGTATAAGTAATAGGATGGGGTGCACCTATTACTCATTTTGGTTTTGGATTAGCATTTGCTATTGCTCTTGAGCATTTAGTTTGGGGGTTTTGCTGTACAAACCCTTGTGGGCAACTCAGTGGTGAAATATCCACTCACCTTGTTCTGCAGCTTGGTCTCGGGGATGAGATATTCCTCCACACCATTCTAGTCTCAGCCCATCTCCATCTAGCGCTTTAGAAGGTAGCAAGTCGTACTGTTCTTGTGTTTCCAGCAAGGGCGCACCATCATCTGGAGGGAGGTTCGATCCAGCTTATCCTGAGGGCCTGGGTCCATTCCGACAGTTGGGTTTTGTTTGCAGGGGTAGGACCATCAGTTTGAGGGATTTTCTGGAGGGTTATCATCATTCTACATTTGTCTCTAGATTGGGACGTCTTGGAGCCATAGGGGATGTCCTGTAATTCAGTAAAACTCAGATCTAGGGAGATCTGCTTAAGATCTGAGTCTGAAACTTCTCCCATGGGATTCTCATAGCTCGATCTATATTCTTGGAGAGTTTCAGAGAATTTGGAGGCCTCCTTCATCAGGGCCAAACCAACTAGGGTTTCAGTCATCCAGTGGGGCACCCCATTCAGTTGGAAATTCAGATCTATGGGGTTTGAGAGTGGATTTGGGAATTTGGACATCTGGGTTGTGCTTACAGTTGCCCGATCTATCATTTAGCATATTTCTTGGGATGATTGGACACCTTTTGTAGCAGGGTATAATTATTGAGGGCTTCAGCATTCTAGCAGGATGTGGCACTTTCCAGCTTGGAGGTTGAGCATTAGTACGACTCAGATCTGCTTGATTCATTCTTCATTGTATATCCAGCCTTTGGAGGCTTATTTTGTATTGTCGGGAGCATTTTGTAGCAGCTCATATCTATTTCTTGTATGGCCATCTGAGGTTTATGCCAGATCAACCATCTATTGTATTGATCTTACATTGCTCATAATAAAAAGGTCAAATCTTTTCTTGTTCTTCTACATCTTGAATATATTGTGATCTCCATGTGTTGATGAATCTTTTATGCACTTAATAACTCAATAAATTAGTAGTAGTTAGTGATTCTGAGAAAGAATTTGGCTTGGGATCATTACAGTACATGCATGATGTTATGACTAGACATTAGTGTAATGTAATTTATATATGGAACTTGCACTCATTACTAAGAAATGATTGGATTCATCTTATGCATAAGAGATCATGGGTTAGTAACTCCATATTGAACAAAAAATCTTACCTTATTTTATTCATTACTATTATAGTGTATTCATTATGAATATCCAATGTCATTTGAGTTGACATGTCATATGCTTTTCCTTGGGGCTTTTGTGCATACCAAATTGGCATGCACAATAGCCATAGGGTTATTGTGCATGCCAATTTGGCATGTACAAAATCCCTATGGTTTTTGTGCATGTCAATTTGGCATGCACATAACTGTTGGGAAGTGGTTTAAAAAGATTGGTAGTCATGGGAGACTAATATCATATGAATTGATATATCCTATTTATAATAATAATAATAATATACTTATATTATTACCCTATATAAGTTGATGTGTCTGCATAGGCATGATGTTATGAATAGACATTAGTGTAATGTAATTTATATATGGAACTTGCACTCATTACTAAGTAGTGATTGGATTCATCTTATGCATAAGAGATCATGGGTTAGTAACTCCATATTGAACACAAAATATTACCTTATTTGATTCATTACTAGTATAGTGTATTCATTATGAATATCTAATGCCATTTGAGTTAACATGTCATATGATTTTCCTTGGGGCTTCTGTGCATGTGAAATTGGCATGCACAACAACCAAAGGGTTGATGTGCAGGTCAATTTGGCATGCAAAAAACTATTGGGGCATGTAAAGAACTGTTGGGAAGTGGTTTAAAAGGATAGGAAGTCATGGGAGACTAATATCATATGAAGTGATATAAGATAATTATAATAATAATAATATATACTTATATTATTACCCTATATAAGTTGATGGGTATGTATAGGCATGATGTTATGAATAGACATTAGTGTAATGTAATTTATATATGGAAAGCACTCATTACTAAGTAGTGATTGGACTCATGTTATGAATAAGAGATCATGTGTTAGTAACTCCATATTGAACACAAAAGATTACCTTATTTGATTCATTACTAGTGTATTCATTATGAATATCCAATGCCATTTGAGTTAACATGTCATATGTTTTTCCTTAGGGTTGTTGTGCATACCAAATTGGCATGCACACCAGCCATAGGGTTATTGTTCATGTCAATTTGGCATGCACAACAACCGTGCATGGAATGCATAGAACTATTGAGAAGTGGTGTAAAATGTTTGGTAGTCATGGGAGACTAATATCATATGAACTGATATATACTTATATCATTACCCTATATAAGTTGATGGATATTTATAGGCATGATGTTATGACTAGACATTAGTGTAACGTAATTTATATATGGAACTTGCACTCATTACTAAGCATTGATTGGATTCATCTTATGCATAAGAGATCATGGGTTAGTAACTTCATATTGAACACAAAATATTACCATATTTGATTCATTACTAGTATAGTGTATTCATTATGAATATTTAATGCCATTTGAGTTAACATGTCACATGCTTTTCCTTGGGGCTTCTATGCATGCCAAATTGGCATGCACAATAGCCATAGGCACAGAATCCCTATGGTTGTTGTGCATGCCAATTTGGCATGCACCGAATTGTTGGGAAGTGGTGTAAAAGGATTGGTAGTCATGGGAGACTAATATCATATGAACTGATATAAGCTAATATAATAATCGTAATAATATATACTTATATTATTATCCTATATAAGATGATGGGTATGTACATGCATGATGTTATGACTAGACATTAGTGTACAATGTAATTTATATATGGAAAACACTCATTACTAAGCAGTGATTGGATTCATGTTATGCATAAGAGATCATGGGTTAGTAGCTACATATTGAACACAAAAGCTTACATTATTTGATTCATTACTAGTATAGTGTATTCGTAATGAATATCCAATGCCATTTGAGTTAACATGTCATATGTTTTTTCTTATGGTTGTTGTGCATGCCAAATTGACATGCACAACAACCATAGGGCTTCTTTTCATGCCAATTTGGCATTCACAAAAGCCCTATGGTTGTTGTGCATTCCAATTTGGCATGCACAAAATTGTTGGGAAGTGCTGTAAAAGGATTGATAGTCATGGGAGACTAATATCATATGAACTGATATAAGTTAATTATAATAATAATGATGTATACTTATATTATTACCCTATATAAGCTTATGGGTATGTACATGCATGATGTTATGACCAGAAACTAGTGTATTGTAATTTATATATGGAAAGCACTCATTACTAGGCAGTGATTGGATTCATGTTATGCATAAGAGATCATGGGTTAGTAACTCCTTATTGAACACAAAATATTAACTTATTTGATTCATTACTAATGTATTCATTATGAATATCCAATGCCATTTGAGTTAACATGTCATATTCTTTTCGTTAGGGTTGTTGTGGCATGCACAGAACTGTTGGGAAGTGGTGTAAAAGGATTGGCAGTCATGGGAGACTAATATCATATGAACTAATATAATATAATATAATAATAATAATATATACTTATCTTATTACCCTATATATAATTATAATAATAATAGCTACTTATATTATTACCCTATATAAGTTGATAGGTATGTACATGCATGATGTTATGACTAGACATTAGTGTAATATAATATATATGAAAAGAAATCATTCCTAAGCAGTGATTGGATCACACATATGATGTTCAATTAGATAAAACAATATCCTAAATAATTTACTGTAAAAAATAACGTTATTCACATAATCACTACACAAATATAACAATTCTCCCTTGTGCATGTCCACTATTTCTCATACCAAGCATAAAGGGCTTGCCTACTTTTTTCCATGGTTTTTTTAATATTTTTCATTCAAGTTGAAATACAGATACATTTTTAAGATTTCTTAGAGAGATATTATGATTCTTAACATATTGTTTACTAAAATTATCCCTAATTAATGGAATATAATATATTATATTCATACAAAATATTATCCTATATATTATATCATATCAACTTAAAACAAATAAGTGTTTAGTGAAAAAAAAATCAGAGCATATGACATAGAATATATTGTATGCTCTCATTTATACATGTATATCAATAAAAACTAGAACAATAATCTATTTTTTGATGCAAACTCATGTTTTTATTTCTCTTGGTCAAGCCATAAGCATCACAGGTTTCAAAGATTCAAATATTGTTTTTACTAATTAAAATACTAGAATATACAATATGCCAATGCTTACCATGAGCATGTCAAGGAATGTGAAACTGTCTTTCTTGATGATCGATATCTCATTAAATATTGGAATCAATAGAAATATTGACATGCCTTATAACCCTCTAGTGTAATTGCTACAACCTTGAAACCTTTTAGTTTTAGAAAAGAAAATAAAAGCCAACAGAAGAATAAGAAGAAAACCCACATATAATTGATATATAATTAGCCTAAGAATTAAAAAAATAGAGATATATAGATTTTTCTACATTGTTACTCTAACAAAATAGGAAAACATCAATACTATACAGTAATGGCTACAACCTTAAACACTCTAGGTCTACAAATTGGTTCTACTAAAAAAAATGTATGTACTAAAATAACAAGAAAACCCATATGACAATAATGGAATGTAATGGCTACAACCTTAAACACTCTATGTCTATAAATTGGTTCTGCTAAAAAAAAAAATCCAGTACGAAAATAACAAGAAAACCCATATGACAATAATGGAGTGTTTTATTGAAGGATAACACTCCAAGAGAATCCAACCCTAGACCTAGACTTTCAGATCCAAAAATATAATATGAAATTGATTACCTTGGGATCAACCCGAATTGTAAATGACATGAAGTCACAATGGAAGGGAGAGGTGTTTAAGAGAGGGGTGTTTAAGAGAAAAATAGAATTGGAAATGTAAATAATAAATTTATCATTAAATTTTAAAATTGAGCTAGTACATAGATGCTACACTAGAACTAGGCATGATTGCTTCCAAGTCTCCACGTGAGTAAGCTCCAACTTTAAACCATGCCAAATATTTTGAGAATTGATCCCACTAAGTTAGGTTTGGAGGTTTCTACTAAGTCAAGTTCACTAGTGAGTAAGCAGAATGACATGTTCAAAATTGAGTGAATGAAAAATTTTGAGTTGTGTTGTATGACACCCTGACAAATCATACAATAAGTGGGTGGCATATTAACATAGTTCATGGAATACACCAACAAACATACCAACACATAAACCATTAAAAACCATTAAACACACAAAACATGTTATATCTATGAAAATATAAATGCAATCATATATTGCATGGATATTTGAATACACATTCTTGTAGAGCTTATGTACTTCTCAAGCTTCCATAGATTCATTTTGAATGTCTATGCATTGCATCAAAATTATCGTAAATTTTAACCATTGTTTGTTTCATTTCGTAAATTCTGGAATGTATACATCACTTGTTTAAATAAATCGTAAAGGTATGCCATCTTCAATTATTTGTTCATGATAGGCTTTGGACATTTTCCATTTTCTAACTTTTGTTTTTTTTTCTTGATTGAACTTATATTAACTTTATGCGCGTTGCACATACCAAATGACTATATTGACAACTTATGACATCCAACTGATAGTCTTGAAAGTGAACAAGACTATCGGTTTGGTGGTTTTATTGAAAAAAATAGCCTTTCAATATGATGGATCATTTTTCATATATAAAACCATTATCATCAAAATCTTCTAATAACCTCATATTTTTTTTCTGTGCATTGCATCAAATAATATTTCACGTTTTCAATGTTGTCTACAGGTAAAACCATGACAAAGACATCTCCTGCAAATAATTCGATATGTTCCAACAAGTATTTTTTGTTAGATTATCACACATGCACGTGCCATTAAACTCGTCTACTATATATATAAATTTTATATATCCAACTTACAAGTACATCTACAAGTTGTTTAAATATTTAAGAAATATATTTTCAAACAATTGTAACATAAAAATTACCTTCTCTAACAAGATAAAAAACTCTATCGCCATCAACTTACACTATAGTTTCATTTGATTCCATCTCTTCTGAACTTGCAAGTGGCATTTTCCATTTTGTGTCCTCTATGCAAACTAAACAAAAACAATATGTGTTTCTTCTATCAAATGCAAACACATTTTGATAGCTTTTTTTTTTACTGAATGCATTTTTCATGTCCCATGTATTGTACTGGCTTCATATGGGATTGATCTATTTACATCTTGGATTCCAACATACCCAAAAAACATGCGCAAGACAATAAATTGTTAACTTGAAATCTATCAAGAAAATGATTGAAGATCATATAAATTTGATCACGTGAATGAAAATATCATGTGTACATGTGTAACATGTATATATAGACACACCTGCACACATCCCTTGACGAATTATTTTCATGTCTTAGCATCAGTTTGCACCATTCAACAACTTGATCAATGGATTCAAATCGATTAGCATGAGGATTCATCTGATACCTTCGAAGTGCTTGTTTTACACATGCCCCTGCACCGTCATGCTCTCCTTTTCCATGACCAGTCTCAAACAAATTCCAACAATGTGTAATGTTTGATTTCTTATGAAGAGAACACAACCAATAGAATGATCATGAAGATTTGAACTGACCTGCAAATTTATCTGACCATATCCAATGTAGATCGAATCTGATCCTGCATTCTTTCAATGAATCATAAAATTTATCAAAACAATGTTGTACATAATGTGTGTCGTGTTCTCGATCATCACTTATATAAAAAATATTTTTTAATAACATGTTGATTATCATTGGTTCTTTCTATGTTATCAAGACTCCGTTGAGAATGTCTATATAGAACGTGGAAAAATATAGTGACTCGATCATAATGATAATATTCACTCTGTATTTATTTTTGTGCAGCGAATGTGTAATTCTATGCAAAATCAAATACAGACAAAATTGTCCCTGGTGGAAACACTTCACGGGATTGTTTGAATTTTAGTTCTTATCATCAATCTCTATGTGAATGCTTGGTGTATTTATAAATTTCTTCCTCAAACTTCTTCAAAAAATCTATGACACAGATTTTATCTACTTTCAAATCAATCCTTTTGGAAATAACATTTGAAGAATGTGGAGCGGTGTTGTTTATATATTCATATCTCTTTCAATTCACTGTTATATTAGAAAATGATTTATCATTCATATCAAGAGGATACTTTGAGTGAAACAAACTTAGATTTCCACAACAATCACATTTC
This sequence comes from Picea engelmannii, assembly GCA_009831015.1. Taxonomy (NCBI): domain Eukaryota; kingdom Viridiplantae; phylum Streptophyta; class Pinopsida; order Pinales; family Pinaceae; genus Picea; species Picea engelmannii. The sequence goes on from ML782163.1 coordinate 352,349, forward strand.
TTTCCACCAACACTTTTTTGTTTTGTAAAATAATTCATCACCTTCTCTTTCACATAGAATTTTAGATATAAAAGCATGGAATGTGGAAGGAGGAGGTGAACTTGGCCATAATATTTTACCAAAATCAAGAAAATTGTCGTAATATAACTCAAATTCCACATGATAACGACAACAACAAGTGTCATGAACAATGATGTGTCTAGCAAACCATGGTTTTTGTTGCACAAATATATTGATGGAAATTTTAACTTCTTTGTGCTATTCTTTGAACTTATTGAACAATTCTATTCGTGTCGTTGGAAATATATGTTTTAGATGTTATTCATATTGTTTTCATGTTATTCTTCCATGCAACACATCCCTTGTATGTGGTGAAACACAATATTCTATCAGCCAAAAACTACGGATCAATTATTTAACATTTTCTCCAAGTCTATCTTTGTAGAGCTGTCTAGAAATCATTGTCCAACAAGCAAGTTCATCATTTGCATCTATTTGCAATATAAATTTTCTATGTTTGTACAATGTTTTTCTTGAGGTTCCCATCGTTTTTTCCATGTGTTGTATCAAACGATATTTTATATTGCTAGATGAGAAAACTGTTGTTTGTATCACTCTACGTGCAACATTGACATCTTTTTTTTCGAGATTTTCCAAAAGATTTTAATACACTAGTTATATTGTCAAAGACATTTTGTTTCACCTTTGTATCTTTTGTCAACTTTTGAATACCCAATAATGATGTAGGTTCTTTTAACTTTCTTGACTTTATTAGACAGAGTAAAAGTCGAGCTTGTACTATTACTGATTCATCTTTGAAAAAAGTATTATACATATTCTTAGTTCGATATCTTATATAATGCTTAGATTATTTCTTCCCAAATTTTTTAGTATCAACATTTTCTAATATTTCATCATCAATGTTGATAGATTCTCCTGTATATTTCAATTTAAATTTTATATTAAAAAAGAAAACCTGAACATAAATTCACTAAACTATATACAAGTGTTCATCTTGTATTATCTAAATTTATGTACATATCTATAGGTGATTCGAATTCTTATTCAATTTTGGATTCAACGACTTCATCAATGTTATGAGACAAATCTATTTATGTTTTTTGAAAAACATCAAATCCGAATTACAATCATTATATTAAAAAATAATTTAAATTTGAATTCTATACTTTTAATATAGAGAATATGTGCATGCATACCTCGTTGGACATCTTCTTGTTGAAAATGTCTATTTACATCATCATCGTTTCTTTCTTCAATATTTTCATGTTCTCACTTATTTCTCCAATAATGCTCTTTCATTTGTTCGTTATGGTGAGTTTCGTCTCGAATGCGATCAAATTTTCTCTTGCGCAAATTTTTGTTTCCCATGAGTATAGTTATCTGTAAAAGGTTTTTTAAAAAATCAACATTTCAAAATAGTATCAGAAAAACTTCATTGTCACAAAAATTATTAAAAAATAATATAAAAAAATTTATGTTCAACAAAGGCTTCACCTTGAAAAAATGTTCAACAAAGCCTTTACCTTGAAAAAAAAATCAACATTTAGCCTTCAATATATAAATTGTTATTTCAATAAAAAATTGAACTTAAAAAAAATAAACTTTTTTTTAACATTCAAAACATCAACCACCTTGTTCAAAACAATGAAAAATATGATTCAAAACTTTTCTTAGGTTCTTGACAAAACCATGAAACAAGCGAGTGAATTGTGTTAAATTGGTTCCGTTGAAAGCTGTCACATCCCCTTTCGTTACGACTGCGTGCGACACAACGCAAAAATAAAAATTTATTTTGGTAGCTTAACAAGTGATAAATATTTTGCAAAATTATTTCTAAGGTTTAGGGAGAAATATATGATCTCCAAACTTCTTGAAAATTTAAAAGAGGGTCACATTTTATTTTAATTTAATTAATTTTCAAGGGTTAGTTGTTTCTTGAACATGTTGTTTCCTTAGCTCCTTTTCACCTATTACTTCTTCACAGTTAGGATTTCAACTGGTGTTCAATCATGGAGATCCATCCACTTATCCTGTCCTAAATAATTTTCCTTCTCCCTCTTGCCTTACCCTAATTCCACTATTTATTTTATTGACTGTAACTCCTTCCAAATTTATATTTTAGCATTATAGTATTGTTTCAAGGGTTATTTACAAAATTTAGAGTTCCTTCTTCTACTAAAATATCTTATCATTGAATACTTCATTACCAAGAATAAATTCCCATTACACATAAAATCATAAAAATTCCTTGTAGGAAACTTCTTCAAGTCTGGACTAACTAGACTCAATAGTTTAGTAGCTCATGGATATGATCTCAAGTGTGGCAAATGATATCCATCATGCAATTGTCTTAAGCCCTCTTTATGGAAAGTCAGGTGATATTGACTAACTATGACTTTAATGACATTCTTAGCTAGATTAACTCATTAGGAAAATTAAATCGGAACCAAGATTTTATGAAAAATTTGCTTCAACCCAAATAAAATATCTTCGTTTCACCAAGGATGAGGTCTTCTCCACTATGTTTATCACAAGCGATTTTCATGTGAATTTTTTAATTAAGTAAAGGACACCAATATATATATATATATATATATATATATTGGTCAACCAATATATACATTTGTTATTTTTAGAGTCAACCAAGAAGTTTGTTATATAGGTGTCCAAAGAGAACATAACTCAGAGCACTTACAAAAGTTCACATTCTTTTTCCTTGGGGTTACTAATAGTGATTAGGTTGACTCCTCCTTTTGAGTTAATATTATTAAAATGGTAAGGTAATGGTTAAATAATGAGGCTGGCGTTTTAAATGAGAGCGACAATGAAATTCCAGTGTCAAAACTAAAATCGAATCCCTTCAATAAAGTGCATATTGGTATGTTCATGAAAAAAAATAAGTTGGATGTCACCCTCCTTGGAACCGTCTATAACGGAGAGACTACAGGCATAGTTGTATAAAAGCCATAAATTTATATCTAAATAACCAGAAAATCCATAACTAATCACCGTAACTAAATCGTTGGCAAGAAAATCTGTTGGGTAACTATAAAAAGGGAAATTGAACTTTTTACAAATAGATCTCTGCCCAACAATTTGCTGTGTTAAAACCTATAAGGTGAAATTAACTTATAAATGGATCTCATCCTGCCAGATTACCTAGATTGGCTATAACCTCTTTATCACGCAATAGATACGAATTGTTATCCTCCATTCTTAGAAGCATGCGGCCATTTGCTTGGAAAGACGTTGTCATACACAACAATGTCTCGATGTCATTTAAAGGTATGAAGATCGATAACTAAAGGTGGTGGTATGTCACAGGTAGTGGCCTAGAAATCTATTCATGATTTTGCTATCAATTATTACTATCGATCACCACCATAGATAAACATAAATCACTGTCAACAATCAATCTACATCGCTATCATGCCAGAAATATAAATCGCTGACCTACCAGAAAATAAAGTAGTTGTCGTACCAGGAATATAAAATTGCCATGATGCATTATCTAAAAAAAAATCATTGTATGAGTTCGCTAACATAATTGCAATCACTATCATGGATTCACTATAAAAACTTCTTTCATAAAAGGAAAATCTCTGCTATTACACATTAACACACAGTAATAAATTAACAGCATCCATGTATATACCACAGTGAATTATAAGTATGTTGTGGATTGTCAACGGATTATAAGGCTACACAACAATAATTTAATTACTAATAAACAACATTCGTGTATATACAACCATGAGGAGTCAACACAAAAGCATAAGGATCACAATGGTAAGTATTAAGTATGGATATCTTGGTAATATCACAGTGGAATTATAAAAACATCATTTCAATGCTAGAGCTAATGCTATTGGTTTTATTCTCCCTCTTTGCGTATTCGAATATCAATTCTATTTACTGTAATCCCAACTTCCATTGCTATAGTAGAATAAAATGTCAAATCCATCGCAGGATTAATATGATATTGTCGTGTGTCAATGCCAAGAAAATTGTGGTGTATTAACCATAAGGATCCAAACCAAGGAATAGTGAAACTCAAACTAGAACGCTGACCACAATAATTTTTAGGCAATCAATCGAATGGGAAAAAAACTCAAGAGAGAATTCATCCATTATTACTGTGCAGAGACAAAATTTGCAGAGAAAAAAGGCCAACAAAAACAGTCACAGAGTTAAGTTGTGAGGGAGGCCATGCAACACAGTGCGGTTTCATCTAGCAATACATAAAACACAAAGATAAACTTATCCGACGATTATAAAACACAGAATAAAGAACTTTGCCATCAATCAAATTCAAGGTTATTAAACGCATCAAGGAGCAAGGCAAACAAATCAGCCAAGGACAACAACAGAGGTAGACGGCTGAGTTCATCCTTTGCTTCACCATCCTCGCACAGAAAAGAAGGACGTTGAGATCCATAGGTCTTTTAACGCTAAGATGACGACCGTAGATCAAGCCCTTGGCCGATTGCTCAGGTGAGGATTGGCGTGCTAGGGATGAAGGAAAACAATTGAAAGGGTCTCAGTCAAATGTTATAGGGCTGTCAGGTCATGCGGGGAACGAAGATCATTGGAGATCAATCAAGCAGACAATCAGCTAGGCTAAGAAAACGGGTCCACTATCAATCTAAACATCCAATCCATTTACAAATCAACATGCAGATCCAATCATAAGACTTAATGCATTCTACTCTACAAAATAAAAAGAGTGTACCGTTGCCTGATAGCCCGCTTCGAATGTCGTCCCGCACTCTGTGCAACTTCCGCTCGTCGACCATCAACACTACACCGGTACCTCCCAGCCAACCCTAGGGGTACTCTTCTTCCCCCTTATCCCCCCGAGCCACAAAGGGGACACACACACTATACATAGGTTTCGTCTAGCTCCCAGTTCACCTCGCAAGGACGAGCTACCACTCTCCAAGATGGGTATCCCAACTCCGCACAAGTAAATCAGTCAAGTCGATATTTATACAGCGTAACTTTACGCAAACAGAAGATGATCCTTTCTCCTTCTCCGTCCTTCATTATATATAATTTCCCACTTCCTCTCTTTCCTAAAATCTCATTTAATTAAAGTTTTTAAAATAAATTCCTAAAAGTTCTTCTCCGTACAAGTGTCACCCATCCCTTTCATTCCTCCATTAATTAATTTCTTTAATTAAGTAATTATCTTTATTTCCCTCACCCAGCTAGAGTTACTCCTAGAATCACTCCTAGGTGTCCCTAGATTCCCTTATAGGTTTTAAAGGCTTTCCCTATTATGAAATTGCTAATTCAGTTTAAAATTAGAAAGCTCCTAAATGTGGATTCCTTACTAAGTTCACTTCCCGCTTTTTCCCTTAAGTTCCCCCTTTTCCTTTTTATGTTACCTCCTTTCCCTAGTTTCCTAGTTTTTTTTATTTTCCCTCTTTCCCCTTTTTCTTAGAACTCAAAAAGGCAGGTGTGATATTTAACCCCTTTTTCCCTTTTTATCATTAAATTAGTAAATTTTATATTATCAAAAAGGTAAAACATTTAATTCCCTCATTACATTTTATAACAACAGATTATATATATATATATATATATATTAAAAGTAGACTAAATTTTACCACTAGCGTAATTTAGACTTAGACCTTAGATTTTGTACTAGGCAACAATTAATTAGGGAAATTGTTTTAAAAATACTCAACACGTTAATTGTCCTAAGGCCTTCTAAGTTCATCAGTCTATTATCAACCATGCGATGTGCCCTTCAGGACGCACTAGGTGCTCCAAGGGTGCCACTCGCCTCATCTGTTCCTTTCCATGAATTTCCCTTCAGGACGTACTATGTGCTCCAAGGGTGCCACTCGCCTCTTGAATGATTGGTAGACATCAATAAACCCTAGAGTCAACACTCCACTAGGTGAACTTGTGGGAGACTAAGGGCCTCTAAGGAATAAGGCCCTTGCCTTATTACACGCCCCTTAGAATCATCGTGAGCGACTGTCGTAGTTTTCCCTCATGACATCGTGGATCCTCTCGAACTAGGTAATCATTAACCTATAGTTCGAGCCACAGCAGGAGTGCTAATAGGTTGTGGCAGGGCTGTTGTCCACACCTCTCCCCCAACATCTCTAGTAGTCGTGTGTGACCCCTTTACTCCATATGTGAGTCTGGTCGACAAGCTATTGTCAGGCTGCATCATCAGCAAATCATGTCATAACATATCCACATCATATCATCTAATGAGATGCACTAATATCACAGTAAAACAATCAAACCCCAATGGCAGGCTCCCTGACTCGATCCGGAGTCTAAGGGGTTCCATCGATGCCTCTGCATCCTCAAGGTACAAAACCCTACACACTCAATAAAACCGAGTCAATAGCACCTGTCTATGTCAAAGTGGTAAAATAACATGTCATCATCCCATAACGCCTCATAATCAAAATCAAAAGTTTTAATGGAATAATAATGTGGATCACTTGCGAGCAAGTGTCCTCAAAGAATAAGTTTTCTCAGTTCCAGAGCGGGATATTACATACACCCCCTCTTGGTCTAAACTTCATCCCGAAGTTTCTCAGTATAAATGCTGAAGTAAATGTATCACAGTAACATATGTCTATCTATCAAACAAAAATGGAAACTGTTGACACATATCATATGCATCCTCCTAGGTTTCTAAGTGCGGACTATAATTGTCCCATTGGACCTTGACCTGCTCTATCGTTCAATGTCATAGTTGTTGAACGTGATGATCAAAAATGTGGATCGGCTTAGCCATGAATGCCCCCTCTACCATCTCCTGTAAGGAACTCATGTCAATAATATGTGTAGGATCACTGATATAATGTCTCAAACTGATACATGAAAAACATCGTGCATACACCTCAAGAATTTGGCAAGGCTAGTCGAGTCCATGGGCCCCTTTCTCTCCACAATATTGAAACGTCCCACTAACCTAGGAGAGAGCTTAGCTCCCCTTCCCAAATTGATTGAACTCTTATGCGGTTTAACCCGCAAGAAGACTTGATCATCGACCCCGTAACTAGAGTCGACACGGTGGGCATTGACATAACATTTCTATCGATCCTGGGATTCTTTAATCCTTTGCCTTATTGTTTTCATTTGCTCTTCCATTACCTGGATCGCTTCTGGTCCCACCAGAACCCTATCCTCAAGCCGATCCCAACTCAAAGGTGTCCGACACGGTCGCCCGTAAGGAAACTCGAAAGGTGCCAGCTTAATGGTGCTCTGGTAACTTTTGTGGTAAGCGAACTCCACCAAAGGTAAGAACTCTTCCCAATGCTTTTGTTGGTCCATCACGTACATGCACACATGTCCTTCAAGGTCTAGTTCATTCATTCAGTTTGCTCGTCAATCTCCAGGTGAGACGTAGTACTAAAGTTAAGTTGGGTTCCCAAGGCCTCTTGGAAACTCGTCCAAAATCATCCAATAGACATCAATCCTCGATCAGACATAATCCTCTTAGGCACACCATGCAGCCTCACAATCTCACTGAAGAAAACTCTATCCATGCCAGGTGCCTGATACGTCGTACGCATGGAATAAAGTGAGCACTCTTCATCAGAGTGTCTACTACTATGAAAATCGAGTCATGTCTCCTTGCCGTCAGTGGCAATCCAACAATAAAATCCATCGAAATAACCTCCCATTTCGATTCTGGAATAACATGTGGTTGTAGTAATCCTACTGAGTGTCTATGTTCATCCTTTACCTACTGACATTCTAGACATATGGACACATAGTTGACTATGTCTACCTTCATTCCCTTCCAGAAAAATAAGGGTTTAAGGTCTTCCCTCATCTTCGTGACTCCCGGATGAGCCATGTATGCTGCTCTATGAGCCTCTCTTAGGATCAACATCCTCAACTCATCTTTTGGCGGTACGTAGATCTGACTTTTAAACCTCAATAAACCATTTCTATCAAACAAAAATCCTTCAATTGTGATTTTGTCATTGTGTTTTGTCCGATAAAACCCTCGACCTCTTTGTACCAATCATCATCACGTTGTAAAGTTAGGATCCTTTCATGCAGATTCGTCTGAAGAGGAAACAACGAAAATATGCATGGTCTCTGACTCAATGCATCCACCACCAAGTTCACTACTCCCTTTATCTAAGTAACCTCAAAGTCTTACTCGCTAAGCAATTACGACCAACGTCGTTGTCATGTGTTCAGGTCGCTTTGCGTAAAGATGTGTTGTAGTCCACAGTGGTCAGTCTTTAGTTCAAGTTTTTGTCCAACAAGGTAGTGTCTTCAAACCTTCAAGGCATATATGAAGGATAAAAACTCCAAATCGTGTGTCGTGTAGTTCTCCTCATGCCTTCTTAGTTTCTTCGAATGTAAGCGATCACTCATCTGTATTGCATCAAGACTCTACCTAAGCCTTCCTTGGATACGTCAGTGCATACCAAGAAGTCTCCGTCCATGTCTGGGACCTTTAGTATTGGTGTTGTTATCAACAACTCCTTGAGCCTCCGAAATGCTTCCGCGCATTTCTCGGTCCAAACAAACTCTTGTTTTTTCTTTTTTTTCTTCTGCAAATCCGTGATCAGATTTTCTATCTTCAAAAACCCCTCAATGAACCGTCGATAGTATCTTGCTAAACCCATGAAGCTACACACTTCCAAGACATTCGTAGGCATAGTCCATTCCATAATAACCTCGACCTTGGCTGGATCCATGGAGATGCCTTCACCAGAGATGACATTCCCTAACTAGTGAATCTTTGATTGATAAAATGAGCATTTGGACAACTTCCCATACAATTTATGCTCTCGCAGACACTATAGTACCAAGCGCAAGTGCTCGTCATGCTTCCTCCATCGTACAAGAGTAAATCAAAATATCCTCAATGAACACTTGGACGAACTTGTCCAAGTACTCGCAAAACACCTCATTCATCAAACTCATAAATACCCTTGGGGTGTTTGTTAGTCCAGACGGTAAAACAGTAAAATTGTAATGTTCAAACCTCATCTTAAAGGTGGTTTTAGGGACGTCATCCTCCTTGATCCGTAACTCGTGATACCCGGATCACAAATCGATCTTGGAGAACACTGTCGCACCCTTCATTTGATCAAACAGATCATTAATTCTCGGTAATGAATACTGATTCTTGATAGTAGACTTGTTTAGTTGATGGTAGTAAATGCAAGCCTCCACGATCCATCCTTCTTTCATATGAAAATAGCAGGTGCACCCCACGGTGACACATTAGGACGTATCAGTCTCAGGTCCAGCAACTCCTTCAGTTGCATTTTCAACTCTTGTAACTCCGGGGTCGTCATCCGATAAGGCATCCTTGCTATCGGTTCAGTCCCCGGTTTCAGGTTTATGGTAAACTCCAACTCCCTCTCCGACGGAATCCCAGGTAACTCCTCTGGAAATATGTACGCAAACTCTCTCACCACCGGAAGGTGTTCTAAACCTTCCTCTACTCCCTTCCAGTTTAATGCAAGGATCGCATAAAGATTGCACCCCCTGCACATGCTCTTCTGAAGTTGTAAGGAAGAGATGAACCTCAGGGAAACTCTATGGTTCTGGCCTACAATAACTTGTCTCTGTCCCTCGTCATCGACCAAGCTCAACTGTTTCGTCATACATTTGAGTATCGCCTCATGCAATTCCAACCAGTCCATACCAATCACGACGTCATAAGATCCTAAGATCGTGATGTACAAATTGGCCTTGGTGACCAACTCTCCCAAGTTAAGGATACAGTCCGTAACCTTTCCTCCAACCTTCAGTTTGGCTCCCGAAGCCATCTCTAAGAAGCCAAACTCATCCTAATTGACTGCCTTTACCTTAATCCTTTTTAGCACTACACCCAAAATGAAACTCTTGGTAGCACCAGGATCCATCAAAATACTAAGGGTCTGGTCAGCAATGGTACCTGTCGTATCGGGCACAGTTTATTGATGCTCTGCCTGGTGGTTATTCACCATTGTAAGAATCTGATGGGCCTTGCCCATATCTCCCATTGTAGTGGGTCTGAATGATCCAGATGCTCTAGTCCTCTTCACTGGGAAGTCATGCTGGAAATGTGGCTCCCCACATTCCAACTTACTTTCTTCAGTCCAGTAATCCTGGTACCCGAAGTAGAAGCTGAGTTCTAACAATAAGACTACAATCGAACTTCTTGACCTTAAGTTTCTGGGTAATTTGGTGTGTAGCACACCGAAGCCTCTCTAAAATGGCCTTGTACGTGGGAACTGTGCAACTTCCTCGTCACAAGGCATCGAATCATTGAGATGACGCTCAACAAATTCCTCAGAAAGATACCTCTCTTGGAACTATTCCTCGAACAGTTTCTAAGACACATCTTCGACAGTCATAATAAAAATGATAGGATCATCTTCCACCACAAAAGGGTGCTCCCCTTTAGTGGAGGACCACCATGCGGACGTATGTATTGGAAGATAATTGTGAAGCGCAAGCACCTTGCCATACTCTGCCACCATGCCTCAGCGGGTGTGTCATTCAGGAAACCAAAGAACTTAGAAATTAACCATCTCAAGTTCGAAGCAAAAACTAATGGTACTGGCTGGGCCCGCTGCGAACCCTCCAGGGTACAGGTGCCCTGGCCTTATCTTAGTATAGATGGTGAATAAGGGACTCTGACCTTTCCCTAAAGCAACTTGTCAACCATCATCATCCATCATAAAATTGGATCCAGCCCAAGGACTTGTTCCTCCCATTGGGTTTAGACTCTGAGGGTGCGACACTTCTAGAGGCATCGCACCTCCGTCCACGACACCCGCCGCAAACCTTTCTGACGTCCTCTAATTGACATCACCACAAGAACACGTTAAATTTTTTAGTTAGCGCTAAGTCAACTCAAAGGTTTACTGTAGTGGAAACATGGCGATCCACAGTCGCAGGGTTGAACCCTGCTCTGATACCATATGTCGCATCCCCTTTCATTACGACTACGTGCAACACAACGCAAAAATAAAAATTTCTTTTGGCAGCTTAACAAGTGATACATATTTTGCAAAATTATTTCTAAGGTTTAGGGAGAAATATCTAATCTCCAAACTTCTTGAAAATTTAAAAGAGGGTCACATTTTATTTTAATTTAATTAATTTTCAAGGGTTAGTTGTTTCTTGAACATGTTGTTTCCTTAGTTCCTTTTCACCTATTACTTCTTCACAGTTAGGATTTCAACTGGTGTTCAATCATGGATATCCATCCACTTATCCTGTCCTAAATAATTTTCCTTCTCCCTGTTGCCTTATCCTGTTTCCACTATTTATTTTATTGACTGTAACTCCTTCCAAATATATATTTTAGCATTATAGTATTGTTTCAAGGGTTATTTACAAAATTTAGAGTTCCTTCTTCTACTAAAATATCTTATCATTGAATACTTCATTACCAAGAATAAATTCCCATTACACATAAAATCATAAAAATTTCTTGTAGGAAACTTCTTCAAGTCTGGACTAACTAGACTCAATAGTTTAGTAGCTCATGGATATGATCTCAAGTGTGGCAACTGATATCCATCATGCAATTGTCTTAAGCCCTCTTTATGGAAAGTCAGGTGATATTGACTAACTATGAATTTAATGAAATTCTTATCTAGATTAACTCATTTGGCAAATTAAATTGGAACCAAGATTTTATGAAAAATTTGCTTCAACCCAAATAAAATATCTTCATTTCACCAAGGATGAGGTCTTCTCCATTATGCTTATCACAAGCGATTTTCATGTGAATTTTTTAATTAAGTAAAGGAAACTAATATATATATATATATATATATATTCCTTTGAACATTTGTTATTTTTAGAGTCAACCGAGAGGTTTGTTATACAGGTGTCCAAAGAGAACATAACTCAGAGCACTTACAAAAGTTTACATTCTTTTTCCTTGGGGTTATTGATAATGATTAGGTTGACTCCTCCTTTTGAGTTAATATTATTAAAATGGTAAGGTAATGGTTAAATAATGAGGCTAGCGTTTTAAATGAGAGTGACAATGAAATTCCAGTGTCAAAACTAAAATCGAATCCCTTCAATAAAGTGCATATTGGTATGTTCATGAAAAAAAATAAGTTGGATGTCACCCTCCTTGGAACCGTCTGTAACAGAGAGACCGCAGGCATAGTTGTATAAAAGACATAAATTTATATCTAAATAACTAGAAAATCCATAACTAATCACCGTAACTAAATTGTTGGCAAGCAAATCCGTTGGGTAAATATAAAAAGGGAAATTGAACTTTTTACAAATAGATCTCTTCCCAATAATTCGTTGTGTTAAAACCTATAAGGTGAAATTAACTTATAAACAAATCTCAGCCTGCCAGATTACCTAGATTGGCTGTAACCTCTTTATCATGCAATAGATATGAATTGTTATCCTCCATTCTTAGAAACATGCGACCATTTTCTTGGAAAGACATTGTCATACACAACAATGTCTCGATGTCATTTAAAGGTATGGAGATCGATAACTAAAGGTGGCGGTCTGTCACAGGTAGCGGCCTGGCAATCTATTCATGATTTTGCTATCAATTATTACTGTCGATCACCACCACAGATAAACATAAATCACTGTCAACAATCAATCTAAATCTCTGTCATGCCAGAAATATAAATCACTGACCTACCAGAAAATAAAGTAGCTGTTGTACCAGGAATATAAAATTGCCATCATGCATTATCTAAAAAAAAATCATTGTATGAGTTCGCTAACATAATTGCAATCGCTATCATGGATTCTCTATAAAAACTACTTTCATAAAATGAAAATCGTTGCTATTACACATTAACACACAGTAATAAATTAACCGCATCCATGTATATACCACAGTGAATTATAAGTATGTCGTGGATTGTCAACGGATTATAAGGCTACACAACAATAATTTAATTACTAATAAACAACATCCGTGTATATACAGCCATGAGGAGTCAACGCAGAAGCATAAGGATCACAATGGTAAGTATTAAGTATGGATATCTTTGTAATATCACAGTGGAATTATAAAAACATTATTTCAATGCTAGAGCTAATGCTATTGGTTTTATTCTCCCTCTTCGCATATTCGAATTTCAATTCTATTTACTATAATCCCCACTTCCATTGCTATAGTAGAATAAACTATTAAATCCATCGCAGGAGTAATATGATATTGTCGTGTGTCAATGACAAGAAAATCATGATGTATTAACCATAAGGATCCAAACCAAGCAACAGTAAAACCCAAACCAGAACGCTGATCACAATAATTTTTAGGCAATCAATCGAATGGGCAAAAACCTCAAGAGAGAATTCATCCATTATTACTGTACAGAGACAAAACTTGAAGAGAAAAAGGGCCATCAAAAACAGTCACAGAGTTAAGTTGTGAGGGAGGCCATGCAACACAGTGCGGGTTCATCCAGCAATACATAAAACACAAAGATAAACTTATCCGACGATTATAAAATGCAGAATAAAGAACTTCGCCATCAATCAAATTCAAGGTTATTAAATGCATCAAGGAGCAAGGAAAACAATTCAGACAAGGACAACAATAGAGGTAGACGACTGAGTTCGTCCTTTGCTTCACCATCCTCACACAGAAAAGTAGGGCATTGAGATCCATAGGTCTTTTAACGCTAAGACAACGACCGTAGATCAAGCTCTTGGCCGATTGCTCAGGCGAGGACTGGCGTGCTAGGGATGAAGGAAAACAATTGCAAGGGTCTCAGTCAAACGCCATAGGGCTATCAGGTCATGAGAGGAACGAAGACCATGGGAGATCAATCAACCAGATAGTCAGCTAGGCTAAGAAAAGGGGTCTGCTATCAATCTAAACATCCAATACATTTACAAATCAACATGTAGATGCAATCATACGACCTAATGCATTCTACTCTACAAAATAAAAAGAGTGTATCGTTGCCTGATCACCCGCTTCGAATGTCATCCCGCGCTCCATTCAACTTCCACTCGTTGACCGTCGACACTACATCGGTACCTCCCAACCAATGCTAGGGGTAATCTTCTTCCCCCTTATCCCCCCGAGCTGCAAAGCGGCCACACACACTATACAGAGGTTTCGTCTAGCTCCCAGTTCACCTTGCAAGACCAAGCTACCACTCCTCTCCGAGCTGGGTATCCCAACTCCCCACAAGTAAATCAGTCAAGTTGATATTTCTATAGCGTAACATTACGCAAACAAAGGATGATCCTTTCTCCTTCTCCTTCCTTCATTATATAGAATTTCCCACTTCCTCTCTTTCCTAAAATATCATTTAATTAAAGTTTTTAAAATAAATTCCTAAAACTTCTTCTTCGTACAAGTGTCACCCATCCCTTTCATTCCTCCATTAATTAATTTCTTCAATTAAGTAATTATTTTTATTTCCCTCGCCCACCTAGAGTTACTCCTAGAATCACTCCTAGGTGTCCCTAGATTCCCTTATAGGTTTTAAAGGCTTTCCCTATTATGAAATTGCTAATTCAGTTTAAAATTAGAAAGCTCTTAAATGTGGATTCCTTACTAAGTTCACTTCCTGCTTTTTCCCTTAAGTTCCCCTTTTTCCTTTTTATGTTACCTCCTTTCTCTAGTTTCCTATTTTTTTTTATTTTCCCTCTTTCCCCTTTTTCTTAGAATTCAAAAAGGCAGGTGTGATATTTAACCCCTTTTTCCCTTTTTATCATTAAATTAAATTAGTAAATTTTATATTATCAAAAAGGTAAAACATTTAATTCCCTCATTACATTTTATAACAATAGATTATATATATATATATATATATATATATATATTAAAAGTAGACTAAATTTTACCACTAGCGTAATTTAGACTTAGACCTTAGATTTTGTACTGGGCGGCAATTAATTAGGGAAATTGTTCTAAAAATACTCAACATGTTAATTGTCCTAAGGCCTTCTAATTTCATCCCTCTATTATCAACCATTCGACGTTCCCTTCAGGACACACCAGGTGCTCCGAGGGTGCCACTCGCCTCATCTGTTCCTTTCCACGACGTGCCCTTCAGGACGCACTACGTGCTCCAAGGGTGCCACTCGCCTCTTGAATGATTGGTATACATCAATAACCCCTGGATTCAACACTCTACCAGGTGAACTTGTGGGAGACTAAGGGCTTCTAAGGAATAAGGCCCTCGCCTTATTACACGCCCCTTAGAATCATCGTGAGTGACTGTCGCAGTCTACCCTCACGACATCGTGGATCCTCTCGAACTAGGTAATCATTAACCTATAGTTCGAGCCACAATGGGAGTGCTAGTAGGCTGTGGCAGGGATGTTGTCCACACCTCTCCCCCAACATCTCTGGTAGTCATGTGTGACCCCTTTAATCCATATGTGAGTCTGGTCGGCAAGCTATCGTCAGGCTGCATCATCAACAAATCATGTCAGAACATATCCACATCATATCATCTAATCAGATGCACTAATATCACAGTAAAGCAATCAAACCCCAATGGCACACTCCCTGACTCGATCCAGAGTCCAAGGGGTTCAATTGATGCCTCTGCATCCTCAAGGTCCAAAACCCTGTACACTCAGTAAAACTGAGTCAATAGCACTTGTCTATGTCAAAGTGGTAAAACAACATGTCATCATCCCATAACACCTCATAATCAAAATCAAAAGTTTTAATAGCATAATAATCTAGATCAATTGCGAGCAAGTTTCCTCAAAGAACAAGTTTTCTCAGTGCACTAGAGCAGGATGTTACATACACCCCCTCTTGGTCTAAACTTCATCCCAAATTTTCTCAGTATAAATGCTGAAGTAAATGTATCACAGTAACATATGTCTATCTACCAAACAAAAATGGAAACTGCTGACGCATATCATATGCATTGACGCAGCCGCACTCCTCGGAGCATGTCCTCTCACACATGATCTTCTCTTCCATCCTTGGCCCAGAAGAACTTAAAAATCTCTTCAAATTCCCTATCAGGAAATTTCCGCACCCACAGAATTCTCTTTAACGATTCCCCTGCTCAAATTGGGGAATCGGACTTCACAGTTTTGCGAGTCCCGTGGTCACGCACCTTGTGCTTCACAATACCCCGAAACCTGATGGGTAAATGCCAACGCCTTCATTTCCCTATCGGGAATCCTCCCGTCGAAATTTTGGCACTTATCCTCGCTGACCCCCAGCTTCCGATATGCCGATACACTGATGTGGCACGACAACTATCCACCACTTTGGCACTTGTGGCCCACACTCCCTTCACGATCGGGAAATCCCAGTTTGGAGTGTCGCGATTTCAACCGCACTTGCTCACGGAACTTCCTAAGTCCTGAACCCCGATGTGGTGACAACTGTCCTCCACTCAAATGCTGTGACTATGTGGTTGTCACGTTTTGGAATTTCACGACTTCTCATGCGATGATTTTCACGTCACTGAAAATATCGATACACCGATTCCCTATGCATGTGAGAACATACCCCTCCACATCACTGTCCCCTCGTCGCTCTATCGGACATCGCACGATCATGATTCCTGATGCTGTGATTTCTTCGCTTCCGGAATTCGCGATGTGTCGAACCCCGATGCCTCTCCAGATTCCTGACGCATGTCCTGCTGAGATCAACGGCTAGGATTTCTATGGAACTTTGGGACTCTCAAGGTCTCTAATTCTTACTCTTTTGAAAACCCGATGACTCCAATATCCCGATGACCTCTTCGGGACTCTCCTCTACTCACTAGGGCTTAACCCCAGTGCAACTCCTACTGAATCTAATGGTTGACTGAAAATCAACTATTGATCCAATGCTCACCAGCCTTTTGAGCTCGAACTCTGATGTGGTCATAATCTCCTCGCTAATCTGTCGGATCTGACGGCTGGCGGAATTTCCACGAGTTCCCTCCACGAGATCTTGACCGTCGCTCCTCTCTCCTTGAAGGCTTCTTGATGGGAAACCTTCTATGCGGTCCTTCAACAGATTTTAAAGACTCCACTCCTCCTGAGCTTTTCCATGACTTCAGTCTTCTTGGAAACCTCTTTCTCGTACTCCTTGCGGCAACCCTTCAACATCGACTGAGTGTTGAAGTCTCTCGACCCTGCGCACTCCTGCAGCAGCAGTCTTCTAATACTTCCCTCAGGTTCGCAACCCTGAGACCTTTAACCAACCTGCGCACTCCTTGCACGGCTCCTATGCCCAACTGCACCTTTGAGGAAATGAGAACAAAAGTTATCTCTAATTGAACCCTTCTGTCAATGCACTCCTTGCGGACAATTTGACTGCACTCCTTGCAGGAATCCTCTGGCTCAATTAGAGAAACAATTGAAACTCATTACTCTTCCTTTTAGACTTCAATTCCACCATGAAATCACATACATGGCATATAAAAGAAAATGTATGACAGGAAACAAACATTCATGAGCATAACATCAATACACAGAGAAACAACACAAACCATGAAATTGAATCAAAGCTTTCTTATATTAATTCAAATGCCTGTACATGGATGTTCTTCGTACAATTCTTTGCATTCTCTTCTCTTCCTATTTCTGAATTGATTCCCCTTTACAATGTACAATGAGGGTGTCTATATCCGTGCTCCCTCTTGGACTCTAAAGCTATCAAATATAAAATTCAATTCCTATCTACCAGCATTAACTATATTAATTGCTAACTATCTATCTAAGGATGAGAGCTTAAAGGATCAAGGTCCATTACAATATACAAGTGTGCCTTATATTAATGGCTTCATGTAAGATTTGCGCAACAATTTCCAAGGTAATTTCAAAATTTTCGCTGGCTTATCTAGTTGTCTTCTGCTCCCGCGCTGGCTCACTTGATGTGATGGCGATGCTCCTGCATCATGCGTCCTCCAAGGTTTCCAAGTGCGAACTATAATTGTCCCACTGGACCTTGACCTGATCTATCGTTCAATGTCATAGTTTTCGAACGTGATGATCCAAAATGCAGATAGGCTCAGCCGTGAACACCCCCTAAATCGTCTCCTGTAAGGAACTCATGTCAATAATATGTGTAGGATCACTGATATAATGTCTCAAATAGATACATGAAAAACATCGTGCATACGCCTCAAGAATCCGACAAGGCTAGTTGAGTCCACGGGCCCCTTTCTCTCCATAATCTTGAAAGGTACCACTAACCTAGGAGAGACTTTAGCTCCCCTTCCAAACTTGATCGAACTCTTATGCAGTTTAACCCATAAGAAGACTTGATCACTGACGTCGTAACTACAATCGACACGGTGCGCATCAGCATAACTTTTCTGTTGATCCTGCACTTCTTTAATCCTTTGCGTTATTGTTTTCATTTGCTCTTCCATTTCTTGGATCGCTTCTGGTCCCACCAGAACCCTATCCTCAAGCCGATCCCAACTCAAAGGCATTTGACATAGTCGCCCGTAAGGAAAATCGAAAGGCTCCATCTTAATGGTGCTCTAGTAACTGTTGTGGTAAGCAAACTCCACCAGAGGTAAGAATTCTTCCAAACGCTTTTGTTGGTCCATCACGTGCATGTGCACATGTCCTTCAAGGTCTGTTTCATTCGTTCGGTTTGCCCGTCAATCTATGGGTGAGATGAAGTACTAAAGTTAAGTTGGGTTCCCAAGTCCTCTTGGAAACTCATCCAAAATTGTCCAGTAGACACCGATCCTCGATCGGACATAATCCTCTTAGGAACGCCATGCAACCTCACAATCTCACTGATGAAAACTCTAGCCATGTCAAGTGCCTGATACGTCATACACATGGAATAAAGTGAGCACTCTTCATCAGAGTGTCTACTACTATGAAAATCGAGTCATGTCTCCTTACCATCAGTGGAAATCCAACAATAAAATCCATTGAAATAACCTGCCATTTCAATTCTGAAATAACATGTGGTTTTCGTAATCCTGTTGAGTGTCTATGTTCAGCCTTTACCTGCTGACATTCTAGACATCTGGCCACATAGTTGACTATGTCTCCCTTCATTCCCTTCCAGAAGAATAAGGGTTTAAGGTCTACCCTCATCTTCGTGACTCCCAGATGAGCCATGTATGCTACTCTATGAGCCTCGCTTAGGATCAACATCCTCAACTCATCGTTTGGTGGTACGTAGATCCAACTTTTAAACCTCAATAAACCATCGTTATCAAATGAAAATCCTTCAATTGTGATGTTGTCATTGTGTTTTGTCTGATAAAACTCTCGACCTCTTTGTACCAATCATCATCACGCTGTAAATTTAGGATCCTTTCATGTAGATTCGTCTAAAGAGGCAACACCGAAAATATGCGTGGTCTCCGACTCAATGCATCTGCCACCCAGTTCACTGCTCCCTTTATGTAAGTAACCTCAAAGTCGTACTCGCTAAGAAAATCCGAACAACGTCGTTGTTGTGTGTTCCGGTCGCTTTGCGTAAATATGTGTTGTAGTCCATAGTGGTCAGTATTTAGTTCAATTTTTCATCCAACAAGGTAGTTTCTTTAAACCTTCAAGGCATATACAAAGGCTAACAACTCCAAATCATGCGTTGTAACATCCCGCTCTGGCGCACTGACAAAACTTATTCTTTGAGGACACTTGCTCGCAAGTGATCTGGATTCTTATGATGATGAACCACTTAACCTTGATGATGAATGCGTCATGATTGATGACAGGATGTTTTACTATTGCTATATACAGGTGCTATTGACTCAGTTTCATTGAGTGTGCAGGGTTTCGGACCTTGAGGATGCAGAGGCATCGGTGGAACTCCCTTGGACTCCGGATTGAGTCAGG
>ML782163.1:382923-436894 GCA_009831015.1 Picea engelmannii
CATGTACATACCCATAAGCTTGTATAGGGTAATAATATAAGTATATATTATTATTATTATTATTAACTTATATCAATTCATATGATATTAGTCACCCATGACTATCGATCCTTTTGCACCACTTCCCAACAATTCTATGCATGCCAAATTGGCATGCACAAAATCCATATGGTTGTTGTGCATGCCAATTTGGCATGCACAGAAGCCCCAAGGAAAAGCATATGACATGTTAACAAATGACATTGGATATTCATAATGAATAGTCTATACTAGTAATGAATCAAATAAGGTAAGATTTTGTGTTCAATATGGAGTTACTAACCCATGATCTCTTATGCATAACATGAATCCAATCACTTCTTAGTAATGAGTGATTTTCATATATAAATTACATTATACTAATGTAATTTCATAACAGCGTGCTTGTACATACCCATCAACTTATATAGGGTAATAATATAATCTAAGTATGATCAATCTTCATGTCAATATCTAAATATGATATCACCATTAATTGGTGTTGGTCTCAAAATTAACAAAAAATAATAAAAACTAAGAAGTGATTAGAATTTATCTCCAAAATTCAACTCGAAACCATCGATGAGATATATCTCATCATATCTAAAAAGAAAAAAGAAAAAAAAAACATTTTTCAATTTTAAAATTTACAAATTTAAATAAAATATATCTACAAATTTCAAATAAAATGTACACATACCATTTTAGATAAATAAAAAAAAATTGTGATTAAATCAAAATGGACATACCAAAACTTTTGAAGTTTCATCTTCCAAAATCCATGTGCTCCTTTTCTACCAATAATTTAAGCATCATTGTAACAATAAAAAGAAAAATCCAATCACATATTAGCATATACTTTATTAGCAAATATTTTAAAGATATTTAACTTTATTAAATAACAATGAGAAAGAATAACATACCCAAGCATATCATCAAGATTAACATAACCATGTGAGCAAGAATAACATACCCAGCTAAAGTTCCACAGATCTAAGATTCAACAGTTTCATCTTCCAAAATCCATGTGCTCATTTTCTACCAATAATTTAAACATCACCGTAACAATAAAAAGAAAAACCAATAACACATACTAGCATATACTTTATTAGAAATTATTTTAAAGATATTTAACTTTATTAAATAACAATGAGAAAGAATAACATACCCAAGCAAATCATCAATATTAACATAACCATGTGAGCAAGAATAACATACCCAACCGGAGTTCCACAGATCTAAGATTATTGTTGTCTCTAAATATTATACTTTTTTGCATTTTTTTAAAACCAAACTTGCATCACTTCCAAAATACTTACTCTCCATATTAAGTCATTCTTTGCATAAAGCTGTAATTTTCTTTTATAACCAAAGGCTTTTTCAACATTGCCTACATGATCTAAACAAAGTAAGATCATATCTAGCAAAATTTTAAAGAGAAAATTTGTGTTCTTGTAAATTCTCTTGTGTACATGCAAAAAGGTCACAAATCTCCATATTAAACAATTCTTCAAGGAAAATACTTATCCATTCTTCAAGGAAAATACTTATCTCCTCTTCTACAGTGGAATAGATGGAATAGTGGAATTCACTTTGTTGTATACAAAAAACACATCTCCATATTACATCATTCTTGGACAAGAAGGCAAGGAATGGAATCGAAGAAAATTTGGAATCTTTCCCTTTTCTGATGTGGGATAGAGTTTGTTGTCAAATAATCAAATGCTCAAGTTCAAAATTGCCTGCATCATGATTTAAAGTTTAAACATATAAATAATATCATGTAATCATATTTTTAAATCTAAAATAGTTCGGGTTGAATCATGATATAATCTTAAATAAGATCGGTATCCAAGTGAATTTAGAATATTCCTTCTTTTTGATGTGGGAGATCTATATTTTGTTCTCATATAATCAAATGCTAGATTTCAGAATTAGGTTTGCATCATGATCTAAACATAAATAAGATTGAATGTACCATTTTAGACGATGATAAGCTTACGTAGGAGTTATATATATTTCAAATGATTGATCGAAGCGTTATGAAGTTATATATAAAATAATTGAGTAACCCTTCTATGAATGGGAAAGTCTTAATTAAAAATTTGATCAAAAATAAATTTGAAAAAAAGTAAAAAAGAACATGCATATTCAACACAAATAAGATTGAACACTTATATATAAAAGGCTCGGCATAAAAACAAACTAAAAATCACTAATGTGCAATGTACATACATTTAATTAAGAATCATACTGAATATATGCATCCTTCTCAGGTGTGGATGCATCCTCCTCAATCCCAATATCCCACACTCTCTTCTCCACATTGTCCTATAACACATTTCAAATTTGTACATTTGATAATTAAATTTAAATGATTTTAACACATTAAATTATAGTTTTAAATTTTGAAACATGTAATACCTGTGATGTGCCAACCGAAATATCATCAACCATAGAAAATGATGGCATTCCTATGGTCGTTTGATTCACAATCTTACCCACCATACCCTAAGAGTCAATAAATTATATATTGTTTAAGACATTTTTCTTTTAAATTAATAATTTAAATGACATTGCAATTTTCATATATAACTAAATTTGTTTTCAACATGCAATGATACCTGTGAATTCCCACCCTCTTCAAACTCTCTGAATGAGAATTGGGATAAGCCTTCCCAAGTGGTGGGAGACGGAATAAGAATCTGTGTTTACATTAACACAAAAAAATAAATATCATGCATGTTTATTATTCAACAAGTTCTGAAGTTTGGACAACTAAAGTGGATATTTTTAAGCACATACCTTATTCAACCCTTCCAAACTTAAGCTCGATGACTGAAGTCCCCTATTTATTGGAGATTCATTTAACAAATGACCAAACTGCAATGAATGACGATAACAACCCAATTATTCTCAAAGATACAATGAAATGTATCTAGAACTACAAGAAAACTATCCTCAAATGCATGAAAAAATTACTAAATGTAACACATACCAATTTCAGTGTTTGGTTCATCATTTTGAATTAACTCCTTCAAACTATTATGAGAATGTTTTTCATACTCTCGTATATCCTCTATGGACATGGAATCTATCTCCTCATCTGTTTTGTAAACAAAATTGACACGAGAATTGGCTTCAACTCTCTAATGGTTTAAACCAACATCAACACCATAAAAAATGATTCTAGATTTTTTCCGATTGCATTCTTGGCCATCTTTCCAACATTTGATGTAGCTCGCATATATGAATGCGAGGAAAATTCCCATGTTGGACAAGATACCAAAGGTCATGGAGGCCTTTGCAATGCTGCATTTCAGTATGCCCCTTTTCGATCATATGTTCGTCCTTTACCAACCCCATAATAACTGGACGATAGGATGCTATAATCAGGGTGGGGACTATTTATTCAGTTTATATTTACTCACTTATTCCAACTCCATGATGCCAAAAAAATGACAAATGTCACAATGGCTTGTCTCCTTTATATGCAAGTCTAATGAGTGAGTTTAGGATCCCTTCCTATACTCAATAATTAATTTAAATATTTTATTCCTCTTTGTGGTTGTGACACCCCATCATAAGCCCACAAGGCTGATCAACTTTCCCATGAGGCCCTAGCCTCATTCTAGGGCCAATTTCACTGAAACAAAAGGATTATATGGTGCCAATGAAGATTCACACATGACATACACCCCAACATCTTGTGGGAATATCTCCCGAAGCTACACAAATCAACACTCCCTCTTAGCGAGGGAGGTATTATCCACCACTCCTATTTTATTTATGAGGTAGAAAAACTTCCCCTTTACTAGGGGTTTGGTGAGAATATCTATAGTTTTCTCTTATGTAGAAATGTTTTGGATCTTCACTGCTCCCTTCTGTACTCTTTCTCTGATAAAGTGATATGTGATCTCAATGTGTTTTGACTTGTTGTGAAACAATAGGTTCTCTTAGAGCTTGATACAAGTCATGTCCAAATAATCCTTCAAGAAGTTTGTAAATCTAGATATCCTCATAACTCGCCAAACTGACTTCCATATACTTTGTCTCTACTGAGATTAGTTCCATGAAAGTTTGTTTCTTGTTGTACCAGGAAACCACTAGTGATCCTAGGTTGAAACAACCACCAAAAGTGCTCCTCCTGTCAACTGCAATACCTTCCCAATATGAGTTTGAGTATCCATGCAACCTCACTCCATTATTTCCGACATATATCAGACCAAAACCAAATATACCTCAAAGGTACCTGAGCACATGTTTTGTAGCAACCCAATGAACCTATCGTGGTTCTAAAATGAATTGATTCAAGGTGTTGACAACAAAACAAATATCTAGTCCGGTATTGACCAAATATATAAATGACCCAATCAACTTTCTATACATTTTTTGATCCACCAATTTTGAATCTGAAGCCCCCATCATATTCAAATTGGTGGTCATAGGTGTGGTCATGGACTTACATTCCATCATCCCAAATATCTTTAGTATCTCAAATGCATATTTCCCCTGTCCGAAGAAGATATCTCTTGGTTGCTACCACACCTCTAATCCCTATAAGTAATGCACCAATCCAATATCATTCATCTCAATCTCTGAGGCCAATTCCCTTTTGCACCTGGTAATGAGTTTCTCATCCCCTATGAGAAACAAATAATCAACATATAACACCAATATGAGAGGATCCTTACCAACCTGTAGAATATATAGGTTGGGGTCTGTTAGAATAATGATGTGCTCGTTTTACCATAGACATTATCACAATATTGTCACCCAACCATAGGCACAGGGCCACCCCTAATCACCTTTAACCTTTGATAGAAATATTCCAGAAATCCATACTAGAACCAACAAATAAATCCTATTTATTAACTGCAACAACAAATCAAGACAAGTAGAACACTCCTTCTTCAAGGGTATCTCATAAGAGAGAGAGTCTACGTATCCACAAAACAAGTAACATACACAACTGCAAAAGTTGTAGTTGCACTACTCAAACTTGTGCCATACTTAGCAAGAATATCACCAAGAGAATCACCAAGAATATAACTTGATAGTGTTAGAGAGAGACCAAGACTAAGAGATGAACATATGCCCTTATTCCAACTTGCAGCTACAGTTGTAGTTGCAACTGCATCTCTCCACAAGACTTGTGCTCTCACTGGGTGTACAAATGAGCTAAAATGTCCTTTATTTATATTAATCTATCCAGTCACTTTTTTGGTTGGGCCGACCCGACTTTATGGTAATTATATTTTTTGTTTATCTTTTTCCTGTGGAGCCGACTTGTCTTTCTGGAAGACAATATTCTAATATTATTTATTAGGCTATGTCGACTTGTCTTCTAGGGTTTTCACACATCTGTTTAGGGTTTCCCTTACTTCCAAAATATTTCATTCTAGTCAAATATTAGACGTGGAGGTTAATACCTCTTGCAACTACCATGATATCAACACTCCCCCCTAGCTAGGGATATATTAAATGGCAACGGTCTTGAGCACAAATATACCATTCAACCAGTAGCCTCATCATAACCACATAGGCTACCTCATGATCAAATCATGAGCACCATCATCACTATCCAAATAGATAGTCTCCATGGAAATAAAAAAATGTCATTCAATAGATCACAACTATGTCTATTCATAGTAGTACACAAGTACTATACAATGGTACACAACCACTCCTAGTAGCACACGACTACTATCCCGTGACATACAATCACTACCAGTGGAACACATCCACCATAGTAGAATAAAACTATTGTCCAAAGTCATACAGTCTCCATAACAATCATATCATCTGATATCAACCTACATAGATAATATCATGATACAAACTGAGTCATCTAGGCCATTATTCCACTCACAACTATGAGATATTGGAAGAGTATCTTCCCTCATAAAGTTAAACATCAGCCATAGGATGTCTGGACTATTCTTATCAAGCATAGAATAATAAATGTCCTTGATTTCTGAACCTGGACCATTCACCTAACTGAGCCATTCTTCCATAACTAATCACAGTGCAACCTAGAGAATGAGTCTACCCTAGGGACTGATTGTCCCTAATTGTTGAACCTAGACCATTCAACCTAACTAGGCCATTATTCCAACTCTAATCACAGTGAAACCTAGAGAGAATGAGTCTACCCTAGGTAATGATTAACCGTACTGTTTCCTACGAAAATGAATGTCCTGCACCAACCTCCTATAACAAACCATTCTTCGAAACTTCTCACAACTTTGAACTTCGAAATAATGACTTCCCAAAGAGGCAGACCATTATTCTTGACCACTTATCAGAGTGAATGCTAAGGAGAATGACTATCCTAGACCATTCCCCCACACTAGACACAAGGAGAATCACTGTCTATGGTACATCAACAATATATTGGACCATTTTATTTACGAAAATGGTTGTCTGCTTTGGACCATTTTATGAAATGGAAAATGACAGTCTGTCAAAAATCTTGGACCACTTTCCATATTGGAAAGTGACTTCCCAACCTAGACCATTTTCCAAACTAGAAAATGATTGTCCTTAAATAAATAAAATATCAGTGGTCCCTCCCAACCTGGGAGTAATCACTTCCCTTTCCAATAAGGAAGTTATATCCACGAGTCCTATATTTTCCCTTAAGTACACAAAATTTCCATCTTGGACAGAGGATTTACCAAAATATTTGATATGTGCTCATCTGTGGAGATATACTAGAGAACCACTTCTCCCCTCTAGAATCTATAATCGAGAGAATAATACTTGATCTTGATGTGATTCAACCTATCATGGAACACTGGTTCTCTGAAATCTTCACACAACTCTAATTATCACAATATATCACGGTCGAATCCAACGCCTGATCAAACAGTCCAAAAACTGACTTATGGAGCTACACTACTTTTGTACAAGCATCACAAGTTGTAATATTCTTTGTAGTTTTGAGTGCAATAGACTTTTGTTTCCTACTAGCCCATGATATCTGGAAAATATCAAACTAAAACATATTCAAGAATCACTTCTTCTATCATATGCACTCTCTACCCAATTTGAATCGATAAATCAATGTAGTTGTATATCATAACTCAAACGTCCCACAAGGATATTTCAAAGAAGGCTTTTCAATTATCAAATACTTAAGTTCCACCTAAAAGTTCTTCGATAGAAAAACAAGTATCCGACTAAGTCTTCACCAAATGTATTAACGTGCCAATCAACTACCCGTACAGGGACATATCTACTGAATCAGAGTCTCCCAATTTCTTCAGAATTGTCACCATGGGAGTTTCCATGGATTTGCAATCCATCATCCCAAACTTTTGAAGGATATTTACAACATACTTCCCTTGTCCTAGGAAGACTTCACCATGCTTCTACCATATTTCTAATCCCAATTAGTAGTGTATGAGATCAATATCCTTCATATTAAATTAAGAGGCTAGCTCCCTTTTACACTGGATAATGAGAGGCTCTGCACCAAACTCTTGGATCTTGCTTGAGTCCATACAAGGCCTTCTTTAATATTCATACATGGGTTTCTCTATGGTGTACCTCAAAACCTTGAGGTTACTCTATGTATACCTCTTCATCAATTACTCCATTGAGAAAAAATGGTCTTTACATCCATATGATATAAACTCCAACCCATGAATGTTGATAGAGATATGATGGCTCTAATAGAGGTGTATCTGGAAACTAGAGAAAAAGTCTTATCATAATATTCTCCCTCCTTCTGGGAGAATCCTCTAGCCATGAATCTTTCTTTGTATTTATCGATACTTTCATCTACTGAATGATTTATATTGTAAACTCATTTAGGAATAATTTTCATACATCGTTTTTCATGATTGATATTCTTCCATCACAACTTCCTTCTATTCTTTCTGCTTGACTACTTCTTCAAAGGTGGAGGTTTATATAACTAGAATATGGTTTTGATTTATTTCTTTCTCTGAAATTTCTATATGGAGCACCATACTTCTTTGCATGATCTCACAAGGTCAAGATTGTCTTCTCTTCTTAGTCTTATCTTGGTGTGGATGTTTATATATCAACATTCTTACCTACCTCTGTAACTGCAATCTTTGGAGCTACAAGATATTTATCATGTACCTCATCATGATTCTTTCCATTTAGTGAGAAGGTTAACATGCATCTGAATGAAGGATGTCCAAAAATTATTTTCCTTTCCATGTTTCCTTTTTAATTGATACTTGGTGAGACCATCTACTTCACCACTGATGAAGTCATCTACTCCATGCTTGCAACTGTCACTGTAGCTCCCTCCTAGAGCTATCACCTGTGACCTGCCTAGGACAAGAACAATAACTAAGTAAAATAGTAGAAAATATTCTTCAACAATATTCCAGTGTTGTGATCAATCATTCTTCCACAATAGATTATTTGGAACAAACAAATACATCTCCATGGTAGCCTCCATGAAATCTTGTAAAATAACCTACTCGAGACAAGAACAATAAAGTATTTCTAGTATAATAATTTTTTCATAAGAACATATCTATGGTAACAATAATGAATAACAATTTCATGATGATCAACATAGTATGACCAAGGTGACCTGCCCAACAGAAAAAGAAGAAATATCTCTCAAGAGGAGACGTTAGTTTATTTTTCAAATAAGTACAATAAGCATCTATATCAATAGTATTCACATGCCATCAAGTATTCATTACATCTAATAGTAATAGAACCTTTCAAAAAAAAAATTCACAATTTGTAATGTAGCAGCTATCAACCTTGGTATGTGCAAATTTGAAAACTTATCAATTTAATCAATCAAACTTGGAACTTGAAGCCTCAACTACTATGGAGGGTGTTTTTGTTACTTTGACAGCACTGAATCGAAGATCATCGATTAGACAAGGTCTCTTTTACATCCCCTATAAAAAGACCCATGTTTTTCTAGATGATATAACTTGAAAATCATATGCAAGTGCATACCTTGAAATCTTTGTAGCATCGTCCAACTTGTCTTCCAATCTAAAACTAGGTACCATCTTGACAAGGAGAGGTTAGAAACTAAATCAAAATTTTCAATGGTTAGAACAATCTAGAAAATATGGAACTTTAACTTTGACCACAAAATCAACTTTGAAAAAAAGTCATCCTTTGACTTTGACTTTGACCAGTGAAACTTTGACTTTGACCAAAAAATCAAACCTGACGTTTTTTCTAGATGAGAGTACCAAGAGGTGCGCTAGGATAGAATGCACTAGGACATCAAATAAATATTATAAATGCTTCACTATAGGTTCCTAGACAAATGGGTTAGGGTTTGTTGTTGTTGCAAAACCTGACTGCAATTCCAACTGCAACTGGTGCTATAACGAGCTTGACAACGAACTTCCCAATATAATTTCCAGTGGATAGACTGTCTGGATATAGTGTGGGCCCGTAACCTATTAGAACAATGATATTCTTGTTTTACCATAGACACTGTCACAATATTGTCACCCAAACATAGGTACAAGGCCACCCCCGATAAACTTTAACCTTTGACATAAATATTCTGGAAATCCATACTAGAACCAACATATAAAACATAGATGTTAACTGCAACAACAACTCAAGACAAGTAGAGTTCTCCTTCTCCAAGGGTATATCACAAGAGAGAGAGTCTCCATATCCACAGAACAAGTACCATACATAACT
This sequence comes from Picea engelmannii, assembly GCA_009831015.1. Lineage (NCBI taxonomy): Eukaryota > Viridiplantae > Streptophyta > Pinopsida > Pinales > Pinaceae > Picea > Picea engelmannii. The sequence continues at coordinate 392,617 of ML782163.1, forward strand.
GCAGCAACTGCAACTGCACTACTCTCTCAAACTTGCACCATACTTATCAAGAATATCACCAAGAGTATCACCAAGAATATCACCAAGAGAATAACCAAGAGAAACACCAAGAGAATCACCAAGAATATCACTTGATAGCGCTAGAGAGAGACCAAGACCAAGAGATGACTATATTCCCTTATTCCTCCTTCCAGCTGCAACTGCATCTCTCCACAAGACTTGCGCTCTGAATGGGTGTACAAATGAGATAAAACATCCTTTATTTATATTAATCTATCAAATGACTTTTCTAGCTGGGCCGACCTGAATTTCTGGTAATTATATTTTTTGTTTATGTTTTTCCTGTGGAGTCGACTTGTCTTTCTAGAAGACAATATTCTAGTATTATTTATTCTGCTAGGTCGACTTGTCTTCTAGGGTTTTCACACATCTTTTTAGGGTTTCCCTTGCTTCCAAAATATTCCATTCTAGATAAAGGTTACACATGGAGGTTAATATCTCCCACAAATACCATAATATCAACATGGTCTTCATGACTCTTGGTTAATCCCAAGCTCTGCAAATACCCATAAATCCTCGAGTACCATGCCCTAGGTGTATGTTTGAGGCCATACAATTCCTTCTTAAACCCCCACAAATGAGTTTGTTAAGCCTTAAATAGTGGAAAAGGGAACTTCTACACCAAATAAGGTCCCATACAGTCCTAGTTGGACTCTTGATGAAGGTGAAGAAATGCATAGGTACATAAATGAATTACAAAAGAAGACAATGACAAAAGATGAACTACAAGGGATGATGGATTCAACTGAAGCTAAATTGGAGGAAATAATGGATAATAAGATGGATGGTTTAAAAAGGGAGATCATGGAAGGATTGAAAATTTTCATAATAGAGAGGACACCTGAAAGTGAAAATGTATCCCATGAAATTCATGATGAGTGTTAGCACTCAATAAATTTTGTCCGACTGAATAGACAAACGATAGACGTAACTCTTTCAACCAGATTTAGAGCTGAGGCACTAGCCTGCTCAACTCAAAGAGGGCTCTCTCGTGTCACTTGATATATCTATGGGAATCAGTGGCTAGATTTGGTTTGTTTTGGGGGTTTTAATAAAGTTGTTGGCAAAGAAGGGGAGGAACAATATGGGCTATGGAGTCAAAATTATGAAAGTGAATGAAAAAAATGCATCGACTGATAGAATTCTTCAGAGGACAAAGGCTAAATGAGGCGATCAATCTGAGTTATTCTTAAATTTAAAAAGAGTGTAGGAATATAAAGAGAACAAATAACTGCATCAGAGCATTACTAAAATGAATTCTGACTAAGTTAAGAAGACAATCACACAGTTTAAATTGCTTAAGCCAAGAGCATCACAACATGAATTATGGGCCTTTAAACTCTCCAATTTAAACATAAGAAAATGTAAATGGAATGACAGGTTATAGGAAATACATACGAGGAAGGGAAACAAGGCTCATATCACCACCCATTAGAATATTTTCATAGAGACTTCAAAATCTTATGCATTTATATTCAACTCAAATTCAGAAAATTTACAAAATAGAGTTTGATACAACCAAAAGGTGCTCTTGCAGTTATGTCAATATTAATCAATTCAAGTCTTCCAGTACTTCTACAATTTCATCAAAACAACTTAAACTGAAACGTTTTAGTTTCTGTAATAGTTTTGACTGAAAATTTTGGTATACAAAGCGATTTACAATAATTAGCAAAAAGAAAACGTTTCAAAATCATGAACAATTTCTCTGACTGTCCAACTTCTTCTGCGCCATCCGCCTCGCTCTGAGATTCTGCAGGATATGCAAAACTGGTGACACCTAGAGATCACCTGTTGGTTCCGGTGACGTTGCAATTTGTCTTACCCAACCACATGATTTCTTTCCATTGTGGATCAAAGGGGATTTCGTAATCCATCATCTCTTTAATCAAAATTTCCAAGTCAATGCATGTAGCACAGGACATGGTTGGCATGATGTCCTTCATTGTTTTAAACTTGTTTAAAATTTTGAAATCTTTAGCCAAATACTCTACCAGACTCGGGCCTTTCAGATTTTTTTCCATATCCTCTAACTTAGAATGATCCATTTTGCATTGCATGAGGAGAGAGTGATAGTCTTCTTGATTGTATAACGAGCCTTTACCATCCTAGAATGATGGAAGACCTTTGGCGAACAATTTTTCAAAAGCATCTTTAAACTCCTGTATGTTGTATTCCATTTGCATAGCTTTGTTCTGAACCGATCCGAGTAAGTTGTTCTTAGCAATGATCCTTCTGGCTGAAATGATTAACACGGCCCTATCGTTGACACCAATGGTTTAAAGTTCAACAGTTGGTACAACATTCAGTAAATCAATAGCATTTTGGGCCCACTCTAAAGGCTTCTATGCTAATATTTAATTTACAACAATGCATTTTTTCCGAGCTGTAGCATCCATATTATCTTTTTCGTTGATAAAATTTAGATAAACCATGAATTTAGCAATCTCTGCAGTAATAGCGTCCCATATTACATGTTTGGATCCCTGCAATACTGTCTTTCCCTTTAACCTAGTTTTTAGCTTGCTCACTGTCTCCTGCAAATCTTGATTTTCTCTATGGAGTTGAGCCATCTTTTCATCCTTCACTTTCATCTCCTGCTTCATCTTTTCCATGTTCTCTTTGAGACTCTTGATCTCACCTATTTTTAAGCTCATCTGGAAACATATCTTAGACTAACTCCTCAGTGCTTGGTCCAGCCTCTATATTAGCAGGTATAATGATTGCCATGTCTGATGTTGTTGCCTGCGCTAGTGACTAATGTTCCTTCTCTTTCTACAATTGTAGCAGTTTAGCCTTGTAATCGAGTGCCTCTTGTCTGAATATTTCTTTCTCCTATTCCAATGCAATCAATTTTGTTGTCTGTGGATGATATGTAGGTGACATCTTCAGCCTTTTCTTTATACTTTGGATCATCTTGTCCTTTTCATCCAAAGAAGATTTCAACCCGTGGGGACCTTCAGACTCTAGCCTTTTGACTTGTGTCATCCAGACTTTGCTGGGCACTTTTTCCTATTTCAGTTGTCCATCTAGTTTTGATGTATATGTTGTTAATATTGCAACTTTTAAAGCTAAGCTCAGATAATCAAAATATAACATGTCACTAACATTCCTATGAAATTTTACTTCGTCAGGGGCGACAATGTTTTCATAGTGCATTTTGATCTCAGATACCTTGTCATTGTCAACCACTACAATGTTAAATGTCTTTTTCTCCACATCTCTGAATGAGAGTAAGGAAGCCTTATTTTACTGAAAATTCCTTTCTACTTCAGGTAAAAGGTCTCTTATTTCACTATTTTCCATACTTCCCTTCATAGCATACTGATTCATTAAATCTTCCTTGGACTGCTACACTGCCCCAGGTGTCTGGCAAAATATGTATTTCCTGCTACTGAAAACCTTTGTGTTGCTTTTGTTTTGTGGCCTACTTTCTGTACTGGTTTCGTCATTCTTCGTTGTAGCCTCTACCATCTCCATGCATGTTTTTATTTTGGGTTCTTCTTCTTCTAGGTCAACTACTTGGGATGATGATGTGATTTTCTATCTCTTGAGACTGTCTTACTAGCTACTGGCACCTAGCGCTTCTGAATTGTTCCTCTTATTGTACAAACTCTTTTTAGGAGTTTTGATAACCAACCTAGGGGAAGGTTTCTATGCTGGGCTCTGCTGAGAGGTTGGTTCTATTTTTTTTGTATGATCTTGCTGCATGGTGACCTCCATCTCTGCCCATGTCTCTATATTGGCCAACTCGTCGAATCCTTCGACATATTCATGTTCATAGGGACCTTGTCTACTAGCCAATCATCTCTTTGATATTATATGATGTAGGTCATATCTACTCCATTGCAACTGTGTGAAACCAAATTCACTGAGATTGGATTGAATTTGGGGAAAACAAGACTTATTCTTCACCACAAAGGGACCTACCACAAAAGGAAAGGTCAGATTAGAAGCCTTGTGTGCTTTCAGAAAATGCTCAGTCTATGAGATGATCCTTTGTCTTATGAACTCCAAAGAAAAGATCCTGGGCATCAAAAAAAATGGTAAAAGATGAGGTCCTTCTTGGTATCCATATACCAAAATCACAATAGATTGTGTGAACAACACCCAATATCCTACCATGCTCTCTGGATTTGGCTGTAATGAGTTTTTCATTTCTTCTAGAAATCTCGGTAGATCTGAACCAAAAATGAGACTGTATACCTTGGACATAATATTGTTGATGAAGATGAGCATGTTGATCCTTTTACACTCGGTCAAAACAAAATAAGTCTTAGGAAATTTGGTTTTGTTGGATTCTAGAAACATCCTCAGCAAGTGAGTGTAGTATCTGAAGTGTCTCAATGAGCTGAACTTGACCAGTTGTTGATGTATATTCTCTGCAATGAATTTTTCAAAACTGACACGGACTGATTGACGAGACAGAAAGAAAATCAACAAGAAACCTAACATGACCTCTACCACAAACTTGTCATTATATAACCCTAAAATGTGACTTAGCAGAGAACAAACCCACTGGACTTCAATAATCATGACGCTTACACTGGCAGGTAATGACAGGCTCTCTGAATGATGTTCATGTTTGACTATGGTCTGCAAAAATAAAGTTTTAACTTTGGGTAGGCATTCTTTATCAATTGTGATCATTCTCTGTTCCTCAAAGGGCTTTGACATTGTGGGGGAGGCGTATGGTATATTTAGAGCATGCCAGAGTGATGGACTGTCTACTTTACATAGAACTTCTGACCCTAATTTGTTTAAAATGACTCTTTCTCCCTGAGAATAATGCTCAGCACACCAACTTACAAATTTGGGGAATGGAAAGACCATTTCTACGATGTAAGGGATGATGGAGGCTAGAGACACTTCAAGGAAAGGTATGCGTGTTCCAACATTGCCCAACAAATTCAATCTAGAAACGGAAATGGGTTCGACCGTTATCTCTGTGTCAAAGACGTCAAAATATACGTTAATTAGGGCTTCCTCTCTGGAGGAGATCTCTTGTTCATTCATGGATAAAACCATAGGATTGGCAGCCATGGTGAAGAATACCTGTCAAGCGGTGAAAAACACAAGTCTGGTTCAGTCTTGAGCTTTGAAATTCGACTGGAATATTTGCGCCAAAATTCTGAACGTTTAAATGCTTCAAATTATCATAGAATAATGTCGGTGGTTCCTCCTTTTATAGGTATCTATTGACATCGGGGGTTGGAGAAAATGTTTTCAGGTAAACCGCTTTTCACCCTGATGTGCCTCTAAAGGTGCCACGCATCCGTGATTTATACCATGGTAGTTTTTCCCAGCCCTCCCTCTGTCGATTAATCCTAGTCCTGTTTGAATCACCGATATGTGCCTCAGCCATTGATTCGGGATGCTTCAGGATCTAGGGTCCACGTTTTCCCAGTGGATTTGGCATCGGGGGTTTGAGGAAGTGGTTTTAATCAGATTTCTTTTTCCTCCGATGCACCTCTATGGGTGCCACGTGTCCCGTAATGAAACCACGACGGTTTTCCCCGGCCTGCCCTTGATTGCTTGATATTCATGTTGGTTAAATATCCAATATGCACCTTAGTCGTTGATTCGTACTTCTTTCAGGATCGATGGTCCACGGAGTCTTGCTCTTTACATTTCCATTATTTTGTCCATATGTCTCCAAATATAGCCGGTTTCTCTGATTTATTGTATCTCTGTGGTGATATAACTCTTCACTAAAATTTTGAAGCTCGTACACCATCTGGAAATTATTATGGTGATAACATTGGCTCCAATTGAGGATGATATCCTCCCAGTGAGGTAGCAAATAACCTGATAACATTGGCTCCAACTGAGGATGCTATCCTCCCTGTGAGGTAGAAAATAACCATAGACTAAGTGTCTACCCATTGGGTTGTAATCTTATGTGTGTGATCCGAATCTTCTTACCTTTATTCACAAAATCCAAACCTACTCAACACAGCTTAGGGCCTTCACCTCGGGCTTCAACCATGTTGTTTTTATTTCATCTTTCATACGTAAAGAAAAAATTCAAAGCGACTATGTACAATGAATGGTGGGGTGATGTTTTTTCAAACAACGTAATGCTTGAGGAACCTTCCATTCATAGGCCCTCCTCCGACGAGTTTTCCATTACTTTCTTCCAACAAATAGGCATTGTTCCCGCAGTACGCTGTAATTTTGAACGGGCCCAGACACAGGTGATCAAATTTCCCATGTTTACCTTTATCCTCTTTCCTGGCATCCCATCTTAGTACCCAGTCTGTAGGTTCAAATTCATTCGCCTTGGTGCATTTGTTGAAAGCTTCCTTGATCTTGTCTTGACATAACTGGGTGTTATTGAAGGACTTTTCTCTGGTCTTCTATACACTGATGAGTTCATCCTCTCTTCTCTGACCGACGTTTATTTCCTCTTCTTGATTCTGTAACAACTTCATTACCGACAATCCCAATGCAGTAGGGAAGATAGATTATGTACCATAAACGATTTGGAAAGGAGACATGGCAATAGATCTCTTTGGGGATATCATGTCAGCGTAGAGTGCATGAATGATCTTTTTGTGCCATGCCTTTTTGTTTTCTTGAAACATTTTTTTGATGATTCTGACCAAGATTTTGTTTGAAGACTCGACCAATCCATTCCCTTGAGGGTAGTATAAAGTAGAATGACCGAGGGTAATGTTGTAATCACTGCAAAAATTTTCCAACTTTTTAGAATTGAAAGTCACTACATTGTCGGTTATAATATTGACCGGGCATCTAAACCTAGACAAGATATTGTCTTCTAGGAATCGAATGATAACATCATCTATAGCATGTCGGGTAGGAACAACCTCAATCCATTTAGTAAAATAATCTATTGCAGTCAGGATCCATTTGTGTTGGGTCGAGGACTGCGGGTGTATTTCTCCTATAAAATACAAACCCCATTGTCTAAAAGGATCTTCTACTGAAATGGGTTTCAACAGCAGAGAATGCAATTTTCCTTTCCCGTCGAATATTTGACATTCGTGGCACTTCGACACTTCTTTATAAACATCAGGGAAAATACTAGGCCAGTAAAAATCGGCTCTCAAAATTTTGTGCACAGTCATCTTCCAATAATGGTGACCTCCATAGCCGCCTTTATGGAACTCTCTTATGGTTTTCTACACTTCTTCTTCTATCAAACAACTCAACAAAATCCCTCCTGGGTCCTTCCAGTACAGTAATTCGTTTGCTATACAAAATTTTGTTGCTTTCAGTTTCAGGAATCTGGCCTTTGTTTTTCTATACTCAGGAGGATATTGCAGATTGTTTAACACAAATATAATATATGTATACCATGTAGAGTCAGTAAATTTCTGAGATATTTGTGGAGTTGTCTTTTCTTGATCTGTTGTATTTTCTTATATACCTTCAACAAAATTTATTCCCAGGAGTTCACAGTTTGTTTGTGCCATCGGTATAGAAATTCCTTGTCCTTTGATCAATTTCGTGGGTTTGATTTCAATATCATACTCTAACAGTACTACAATCCATTTTCTTCTCTTTCCTTCAGGATCAGGTTGTGTCAAGATGTCTTTTACTAAGTTGTTGGGGACATAAGCAGTGGTATGTGAATGTAGAATATAAACCATGAATTCCTTCAATGATTTGACCAAAGCATACCTCTGCTTTTCCATGAGGCTGTATTTCAGAGGAGCATCTCTCAATGTCTTACTATAGTATGTTATGGGTTCTAGAAATTCTGGTCATCCTTCTGAAGTAACACTCTTGCAATTGTATGCTCATAAGTGAAAGAGAATAGTATGAAATCTTTCTCAAAATTTGGACTGGCTAGCACATGAGACTTTGTTAATTCTTCCTTGATGTCTTCAAAGGATTTTCTAGCCTCAGGGACCCATTTGATTTCACTTCCCTTCTTTAACATGTTGGTGATATGTTTTATGATTTCATCTAAATTAGGAATGAATCTCCTAAGAAAATTTACATTTCCCATGAAATATTGTACCGCTTTTTTTCTTCTGGGTATGCCAATATTCAGGATTCCCTCCACTCTTTTGGGGTCTACCTTTATCCCTTCCTTTGAAATAATATTGCCTAAGAGTTTTCCCTCTTCCATGGCAAAATTTGACTTTTTTGGATTCAAGGATATGCCAAACTTTCTGCACTTTTCGAACGCCCTCCTGATATGCTTGATGTTTTCTTCAACTGAGGAAGAATATACCTTAATGTCATCCAGATATATAAAAATGAATTTATCCTTTACATCTACAAAATCTATATCCATGGCCCTATGAAACGTTACCCCTGCATTCATGAGTCCAAATGGAATTTTAGTGTACATAAATGTTCCCCATGGTGTGGTGAATGTTGTCTTTTCTTGATCGTCAGGATGTACCATGACCTTATTGTATCCCAAGAAACCATCTAACATTGACATCTTTTGGGAGCCTACCAACTTCTGTAAAATGTGATCCATTTTAGGCAATGGGTAGTTGTCTTTAATGGATACTTTATTCAGGTTTCTGAAGTCGATGCACAACCTAATTTATCCACTCTTTTTTCTAACTGTACTAGATTAGCTACCCATTTGGAGAACCTTGGGGACACTATGATCTTTGATTCAAACAATTTTTTCACTTCTTTCTCTATCAATGGTAACAAAAGAGGATTTATTCTTCTTAATTTCTGTTTGAATAGCTTGTGATATTCCTTAATTGGGATAATATGTTGGATTATACTGGTATCATAGACTTTTAGATCATTGTAGATCCCAGCATAAACATCAGGGAATTCTTTCATTAATTTGACATACCTCTCTCTGACTTCAGGGTTGAGCTTCCTAGATAGTTTCATGGTCTTTGGGTCTTCTGGGGTTTCGATATTGCAATATTCCATGTCCCCTTCATTTACTATGATCTTTGGACTTCTGGCTACGTCATTGTTAGCAAAAAGTTTCTCTAATGGCACCAGAACCTTGGGGATAATATTACTCTTTAGTTGAACGATATCTTGAATAGCGATCTGATTGTCAAAATATCCTTCTTTTGTGAAAGCGGTTGCATCCACCTCATCATCAAAATATTCATCATCAATGTTCAGATTCTCGAACTCGTTCTCCATTTTGAGGAAGCTTTCTATCTGTTTGTCATTTTTGAAGACTTTCTAGTGCTTCATATTGTCTAGTACTATTGGTCTCTAATTTACCTCCACCTTGTAGCTTTTCTTGAGGAAAATTGGAACTCTAAAAACCATTGTGGAAGTGGCCAGAGCGTCAGCAATTTGATTCTACTCTCTTGGAATGGTCGATAAATTTCATTCTTCAAATCTCTCAAGAAGTTCTAGCACCAGATTCCTATAAGCCCTCAGTCTTGATTGTTTTTCTTGGTAAATGCCCTTGATTTGATTTATAATTAACTCAGAATCTCCATGTACAACAATTCTTTTGGCACCTAGCTCTTCTAAAAATTTCAATCCCAATATCAACCCTTCATATTTGACCATGTTATTAGTGCATTCAAAAACAAGTTTGTAGGAACACAATTTCGCATCTCCTTTGGGATGGTTGATCCATATGCTAGCTCCAGCTCCTTCCCTACAAGCAAATCCATCAAAATTCATCTTCCAAAACTAGTCTTCTGCATTATCTTGCGGCTTTGAAAGTTCCTCCATTCGCCCCTTAAGCTCATCATTGTCAGTTAAAACAACTTATGTTTCTTCTTCTTCGGAGCACAGGTCATTGAAGAAGATGGAAGATCATAATTTAGTCTCCACTTAATATATAGGATGATTGCTAGGATGTGATTTATTGTTGACCATATATTTAAGAAAAACCTCCCTGTACAATCTTCTGTCCTGACCAAAGACAAGAATAGTAGCATAAGACATGTCCATCTGGAGAGTTCCCTTTAATTTTGTAGCCCATGATCTGGACAACAACATACCAAATTTTGGAGGGATATCAGCAACCACTATGTCCATCACCATATTCTTTGCTGGGATTTGTGCCAAAGAAAAGACCATGTATTTGATCATGCCAAGGCATTTTAGTTTTATTGAATCGAATGAGAACAGATATTTGTAAGGTCTTGTGACCTAGAGACCTAGTTGGTCCATGACTACCTTTGGCATCAGGTTGTGTGATGCTCCAGAATCCAGCATAGTGTTGTGTAGAATCATGTCATGGATTTTCAAACTGACATAAAAGGGAGGGATTTCTTCGTTTTCACCACCTTCTTCCACTCTTGGCCCAAATAGGATAGCTGGGTGATCATATTGTATGTTTAGGGTATCATAGTTCTGTCCCATTTTAAGCATCCTGATGATCTGATTTCTATATTCGTTGTTCCTAATCAATTCATTAAATGGTACAATTTTTTTTATCTTAGCCATCTCACTTTCGAAATCTAAAGATGATAGGGTCTTTTCTGCTTCTTTGGTGACCATTTCTCTTCTTGTCAATATTTTCTTATGAGTTTCTTATTTCTGTTTCCCCTTTTCCACAATGTCTTTTGCAACAACATCTTTCATAGTGGAGTCCTTCGCAGGTGAATATTTTGTAGTAGAATCTTTCTTGGTCTGACTAGAAGAAGGTACATTGTTATGAGCTTCTTTGGAGGGGTTCCCCTTTGGAGGATTACCCTTGGGAGGGTTTGGGGGTACTTATTGATTCCAGAGGTTATAATGCCTTTGGAATTACATGATGGCATTTTGCAATCTGATCTCATAATCTTCTCTTTCTATTGATACCCTTTCTTCTTCATCTTGCAGAAAGATCTCACTCGCATCCATGAACTGGTCATGTTCTTCTTTGGTAAAAAATATCTTTGTTTCTTTATCATCACAAAAATTCATGTTATCTTTGAAATATCCATCATAAACTTCATTTACATAATTATTCTGGAAGGGAGGCTTGATTTGTTGTTCCCCTTGATTTCCTTGGTTTCCCTGATTTGCCTGGTTTCCCAAATTTGTCTGGTTTCCCAAATTCGTTGGATATGCTTGATTTGCTTGATTTATTTTCCTAATCTATGGAATATCCAGTCTCCTCGGGTTTCTGGGTTGACCATCTATCTGGTCTCGGGGATTAGGTCTATTACCTAGATCCATTATTTTCATCATCCGCTCCATGTTTCTCATCATTGCCTCGAATTTTTCCTCTGATGTTTGAAATGTCGAAGGTTGTGCTTTATCTTGAGCTCTGTTTGTGTCTCTTCCAGCATTAGTTTTTATCTTCCCTAAAGCCATTAGGTTCACTTCTACCTCTATATCATCAGTCATCATATCGTCCAATGTGGTGGACCTTCGTTCTCTTAATAATAAAGCAAAGTCACTTTCAAAAGAATCAACATATTTGAGTTGAGAAGCCTTGGGGGGGGGGGGGAGTTACTTCATTAGGAACAACATTATACACATTCATGAATCTAGCTGAAAATTATTGTACTGTCTCATCAGGTGATCTCTTCATATTGTTATGCTGGGTCAACAACTGAAGGGGATTTTTCTTGTCCCCCCACTTTGCAAGGAAGCTTGTCTCAAAGGATTCAAAATTTACAATACTACCTACCGAAAGGGCTCTGAACCACTTCCTCACGTCTCCTACAAGGCTTTGTGTAAACATTCTCATCTTCACATCTTCATAGTCTACTTCTTCCAAGTCTACAAAATCATTCAACTAGTCTAAATGTTTTTTAGCTTATATGTTACCTTCGACATCATATAGTTTAATCCTTAGATTGTAATCTTGAGGTAGATCATGTAGTTGAGTGGGCAGTATGAGAGGTGAAAATCTGGTTTTCATAGCTGTTGTGAGGGGCTGGAGTGGAAGTTGGTTCTGAGTAGGGGTCACTACAGGCTTGACAGATGCAGCTAAAACTGGATCTTGAAATCTCTTCTCGTCAAAGATGGTATCGTTTAGACAAGATTCAAACTTAGTTCTGAATAAGGATTGTTCAAATTTCATGTCAAACTCAAGGTCTTCGATGCTAGTCGCTCCATCTCTAGGCAAGGACAAATATTGGTCTGGACACAATACTAGGGTTACAAGCCTTTGTTTTCTTCTACGTACAATATTTTCAGGGTCAAACATAGGGATTACAACTTCTAGATCTGGATTTCTCCTGGTGTGAACTTTCTTAGGAGCCAGGACTTCTATCTGACAAGGTGTGGTGCAACTGGTCACTAAATAACATAGTTGCTAGGGTAAAAATAATCTTAGCCAGTGAGGTATTTGGTCCACTATCACCCTCAGGGATCAAACTAAATCTTTAAGTCGTTTTTCCCAGGGAAGATTTTTTCAATTTCATCCCCAGCAGCGACGCCAGAATGTTAACACTCTATAAATTTTGTCTGGATGAATAGACAAGCAACAGAGGTAACTGTTTCAACCAGCTTTAGAGATAAGGCACTAGCCTTCTCAACTCAGAGAGGGATCTCTCCTGTCACTTGATATATCTATGGGAATCAGTGGCTAGATTTGGTTTGTTTTGGGGGTTTTAATAAAGTTGTTGGCAAAGAAGGGGAGGAACATTATGGGCTATGGAGTCAAAATTATGAAAGTGAACGAAAACAATGCATCGACTGATAGAATTCTACAGAGGAAAAAGGCTAAATGAGGCGATCAATCTGAGTTATTCTTAAATTTAAAAATATTGTAGGAAGATGAAGAGAATAAATAACTGCATCAGAGCATTACTGAAATGAATTCTGACTAAGTTAAGAAGACAATCACACAGTTTAAATTTCTTAAGCCAGGAGCGTCACAAGATGAATTCTGGGCCTTTAAACTCTCCAATTTAAATAGAAGAAAATGCAAATGAAAATACAAGTTATAGGAAATACATACGAGGAAGGGAAACAAGGCTCATATCACAACATGTTAGAATCTTTTCATAGAGACTTCAAAATATTCTGCATTTATATTCAATTCAGATTTAAAAAATTTACAAAATAGAGTCTGATACAACCAAAAGGTGCTCTTGCACTTCTACCAACATTAATCAATTCAAGTCTCTCAGTACTTATACAATTTGATCAAAACAACTGGAACTGAAACGTTTCAGTTTCTGTAACAATTTCAACTGAAAGTTTTAGTATACAAAATGATTTACAATATTTAGCAAAAAGAAAATGTTTCAAAATCATGAACAACTTCTCTGTCTGTCCGACTTCTTTTGCACCATATACCTTGCTCTGAGCTTCTTCCGGATATGCAAAACTGGTGACACCTGGAGATCACCTGTTGGTTTAGGTGACATTGCACTTTGTCTTACCCAAACACACGATTTCTTTCCATTGTGGATCAGAGGGGATTTTGTAATCCATCATCTCTTTAATCAAAATTTCCAAGTCAATGTATGTAGCATAGGACATGGTTGGCACGCTGACCTTCATTGTTTTAAACTTGTTTAAAATTTCGAAATTTGTAGCCAAATACTCTACCAGACTCAGGCCTTTCAGATTTTATTCCATATCCTCTAACTTAGAATGATCCATTATGCATTGCATGAGAAGAGAGTGATAGTATTCTTGATTGTATAATGAGCCTTTAACATCCCAGAATGACGAAAGACCTTTGGCGAATAATTTTTCAAAAGCGTCTTTAAACTCTTGTATGTTGTATTCCATTTTCATAGCTTTGTTCTGGACTGATCTGAGTAAGTTGTGCTTAGCAATGATCCTTCTAGCTGAAATGATCAACGCGGTCCTATCTTTCACACCAATGGTTTGAATTTCAGCAGTTGGTACAACATTCAGTAAATCAATAGCATTTTGGGCCCACTCTGAGGGCTTCTTTGCTAATATTTCATTTACAACAATGCATTTTTTCAGAGCTGTAGCAACCATATTATATTTTTCGTTGATAAAATTTAGATAAACCATGAATTTAGCATTTTTTCTGAGCTATAGAATCCATATTATCTTTGTCATCGATAAAATTCAGATAAACCCTGAATTTAGAAATCTCTGCAGCAATAACATCCCATATTACATGTTTGTCTCCCTGCAATAACGTCTTGCCCTCCCTTTAACCTAATTTTTATCTTGCTCACTCTCTCCTGCAAATCTTGATTTTCTCTATGGAGTTGAGCCATCTTTTCATCCTTCACTTTCATCTCCTACTTCATCTTTTCCATGTTCTCTTTGAGACTCTTGATCTCACCTGTTTTTAATCTCACCTGGGACATAGCTTGGACTAACCCCTCAGTGCTTGATCCAGCCTCTGCATTAGCAGGTATAATGACTGTCATGTTTGATGTTTCTTCCTGCACTAGTGACCAATGCTCCTTCTCTTTCTCCAATTGCAGTAGTTTAGCCTTGTAATCGAGTGCCTCTTGTCTGAATATTTCTTTCTCCTGTTCCAATGCAGTCAATTCTGTTGTCTGTGGATGATCTGTAGGTGACATCTTCGGCCTTTTCTTTAGACTTTGGATCATCTTGTCCTTTTCATCCAAAGAATCTTTCAACCGCTGGGCACCTTCAGACTCTATCCTTTTGATCGGTGTCATCCAGGCTTTGCTAGACACTTTTTCTAGTTTCAGTTGTCCATCTAGTTTTGATGCATATGTTGTTAACATTGCAACTTTTAGAGCCAATCTCAGATAATCAGAATATAACATGTCACTAAAATTCCTATGAAATTTTACTTTGTCATGGGAAGAAATGTTTTGATAGTGCATTTTTATCTCAGATACCTTGTCATCATCAACCACTGCAATGTTAAATGAATTTTTCTCCACGTCTCTGACTGAGAGTAAGGAAGCCTTATGCTGAAAATTCCTTTCTACTTCACGTAAAAGGTATCTTATTTCACTATTTTCCATACTTCCCTTCATAGAATACTAATTCATTAAATATTCCTTGGACTGGTACACTTCCCCAGGTGTCTGGCCAAATATGTATTTCCTATTGCTGAAAACCTTTGTGCTACTTTCGTTTTGTGGCCTACTTTTTGTACTGGTTTTGTCGTTCATGGCTATAGCCTCTACCATCTCCATGCATGTTTTTCCTTTGGGTTCTTCTTCTTCCAGGTCAACTACTTGGGATGATGATGCAATTTTCATTCTCTTGAGACAGTCTTGCTGGCTACTGGCACCTAGCGCTTCTAAATTGTTCCTCTTATTGTAGACGTTCTTTTTAGGAGTTTTGATAACCAACCTAGGGGAAGGTTTCTATGTTGGGCTCTGCTGAGAGGCTAGTTCTCTCTGTTTTGTCTGATCTTGTTGCATGGTGACCTCCATATCTTCACATGTCTCTAGATTGGACAACTCTTCGAATCCTTCGACATTTTCATGTTCATAGGGACCTTTTCTACTAGCCAATATTCTCTTTGATATGATCTGATGCGAGTCATATCTTCTCCATTGCAATCGTGTGAAACCAAATTCACTGAGCTTGGATTGAATCTGTGGAAAACATGACTTAGTCTTCACCACAAAGGGACCTACCACAAAAGGAAATTTAAGATTAGAAGCCTTGTGTGCTTTCAAAAAATGCTCAGTCTCTAAGATGATCCTTTGTCTTATGAACTCCAAAGAAAAGATCATGGGAATCAGAAAAACTGGTTAAAGATGAGGTCCTTCTTGGTATCCATATACCCAAATCACAGTAGATTGTGTGAACTACACCCAATCTCCTACCATGCTCTCTGGATTTGGTTGTAATGAGTTTTTCATTTCTTCTAGAACTCTCGGTAGATATGAACCAAAAATGAGATTGCATACCCTGGAAATAATCTTGTTGATGAAGATGAGCACGGTGATCCTTTTACACTTGGTCGAAATAAAATAAGTCTCAGGAAATTCGGTTTTGTTGGATTCCATAAACATCCCTAGCAAGTGAGTGTAGTATCTGAAGTGTCTCAACGAGATGAAGTTGACCAGTTGTTGATGTATATTCTCTGCAATGAATTTGTCAAAACTAACACAGACTAACTGACCAGACAGAAAGAAAATCAACAGGAAACCTAACATGACTACCTTCATTGCTCTGTCTCTAATAAACAAACACAATGGTTCAAATGGTTACCCTTGGTAGAATGGTGGTATAACACTTCCTTTCATACTGCAACAAAAATGACATCATTTATGGCACTCTATGGATACCACTCTCCTTCCATCACTTCTTCTCTAAAATAAAAATCTAAGGTTCAAGTAGTGGAATATCACATCGAGCATCAACAACAAGTTCTCCAAATTTTAAAGGACAACCTGATCATGGCATAGAATCACATGAAACAAAAATCAGATCAACATCGTAGTGAAAGAAGTTTTGAATTAGGGGATTGGGTGTTTTTAATACTACAACCATACAAACAGATGTCCCTTAAGCAAGCCAAGAAGGATACTAAATTATCACCAAAGTACTATGGCCCTTATAAGGTGTTTCAAAAGATTGGTACTATGGCATACAAATTGGAGTTGCCTGCTTCTTCACGAGTACACCCAATTTTCCATGTTTCATGCTTAAAGAAGGTTATAGGTGACAAGATCCTAGTTCAAACTATATTTCCAGAACTTGACGAGGAAGGAAAAATAATATTGGACCCTGAAGCCATCACTGACACAAGAATTCACCAGCTAAGGAATAGATCCCTTACATAGTATCTCATTAAATGGAGGAAACTACCGGTTGAAGATTCTACTTGGGAAGATGAGTCTTTTATAAAGAAGCATCCAAAGTTACTCAAGCGTTGCGGACAACACTTGTCTCAAGGGGAGGGACATGTTAAGCCCTAAATAGTGGCTCATTACCCCTTAATTGACACTTATTACATTAGTAATGTTATTTTATTTATGTCAACTTGAGTCCATTAGTTGTAATTGTACCTCCTAGTCTCATATATATACCAAGGAGAAATTTTCATTTGGAATCATCTTGTACTTGAACATTTATGTGGTGTATAAGGAGGTTTCCCCCTTGAAGAGGATTATTATCTGAAATTATCTCTTTTTCAAGGCGTTGAGTACTTATTATGAGGTTTTTCTATGCTATATTGATATTTGGTTCTTAACAGAGTTTTCCTCCCATGTGTTATAATTTTAGAACTTATAGTTATCTTCTTTGAAATTCATTAACAATTGCATGTAATAGGATCATTGAAAGATAAACAATCACAGAACACAAGATATATCCTGGGAAACCTTTGTGGGGGAGAAAACCCAACAACCAATTCTTCA
Source organism: Picea engelmannii (assembly GCA_009831015.1). Classification (NCBI taxonomy): domain Eukaryota; kingdom Viridiplantae; phylum Streptophyta; class Pinopsida; order Pinales; family Pinaceae; genus Picea; species Picea engelmannii. The sequence goes on from ML782163.1 coordinate 409,836, forward strand.
ATATAGATTCCTTCAACCCGTATAATGTCACATTATATCTCTCCACAAATATACCAAGACCAAGATACCAAAGACAAAGAAACCAATACCTCCTGCGCTAGACCTCCTTTGATATGCTCTAAATAAGAGAAGGTGAATTTTTTGTGTATACAAATGGGAGGAACTCGACCTCTATTGATACACATAACTTGAATCTCGAAAATACGCAACCTTAAGAGGGTCCATTTTGAATTTTAAAATAAGGATAACAATAAAAAATAATTTATTTTGAGCCAATTTATACATTAATATTACAATAACCTTCTCGAGGTTTAACCAATACAAATAAAAAATAATATCTTCCGCAATTACATCAAAATATCAACACTTCCTCTTAGATAGGAAGGTATTCTTTGTTGCCACACGAGCTCATGACCATTGAATGTTGAACATATGAATCTATACATCATCGAATATCCATAGTACAACATGACTTCACAACCAATGCATTCAAGGCATGTGGGTAGCTCTCAAATATCTTCAACATGTCACCATGACATCCATTGCCCCACAATGCATCTGTACCTCATCATGTGCACCCCTGTGACTTCATAGCCAATGCATCCAAGTCCTGTGGGTAGCTCTAAAATATCTACAACATGTCCCCAGGACATCCACTACCCCACAATGCATCTGTACCTCATCACTCCCTCTGAAGAGGGACCACGCCAAGATTGTCCCTGAAGTGATCGAAATTCATCCTCGACAATGGATTGGTCAACACATCCACAACCTGCTCCTCGGTAGTCACGTACTGGAGCCTCACTGCTCCCCTCTGCACCATATCCTTGATATAGTGATATTTGATTTCGATATGCTTTTACACTGCATGGAACACCAGATTCTATGAAAACTTCATGCAACTCTATTTGTCACACCAAATGTAGGTCGCCTCCAGTTTGAGACCAATAACCTAGAAAACAATGCCCAAATCCACACTTCTTCTATACATGTTGCACATGATTCCACATATTCAACCTCAGCCGTATTGAGTGCTACACATGACTTCTTATTGTTTCTCCATGAAACCATACTAGATCCTAGACTGAAGCAATATGTTGAAGTACTCTTCCGATCAGGAATACTGGTAGCCCAATCTGAATTTGAATATCCAAATAAACTGAACTCATGGTCTGTCACATACCTTAGATGATAATCCAATGTACCCTTAAGTTACCTTATCACATGTTTTGTTTCGACCAAATGAACTTTCTTGGGATGTTCCATATACTAACTTAGGGTGTTTACAACAAAACATATATCATGTTTCGTGTTCATCAAGTACATCAATGAATCCACCATATACCTGTATAAAGTAACATCCACGGTATTTGAAGTTGTATCCTAGAATAACTTAACATTCGATACCATAGGTGTAGTCATTTCCTTGCAATCCAACATATCGAACCTCTTCAGGATTTCCACTGCATAATTCCCTTGATTCATAAAGATCTCATCTTGTCTCTACCATACCTCAAGACCCAAAAATTAATGCATCATCCCGAGATCTTTCATCTCAAAATCAACAATTGGTTTTCTATGACACTTTGAGATGAGATTTTCCACACCTGTTAGAAACAATTCATCCACATACAACAATAGTATTACCAGACCATCATCCAAAACCTTAATTTAAAGGTTAGGATCTGCAATGCTCTTTGTAAATCCTAAGATTTTCAGAAAAATGTTGATCCTTCCATACCATGCTTTGGGTTTCTACTCTAATCCATATAAATCCTTCTTCAATATGCACATATGCATCTCCCTGTCATGTACCTCGAACCATTGTGGTTTCTCCACATAGACTTCCTCTTTTATTTCACCATTCAAGAAGGTTATCTTCACATCCATCTGATGCATCTTCCATTTCATTACTATGACCAACATAAGTATTTTCCTAATCGAGGTATATCTCACCATGAGAGAAAATGTCTCCTCATAGTCAATTCCCTCCTTTTGAGAGAATCCTCAAGTCACAAATCTTGCCTTATAATTTTAAATAATTCCATCAATTGCATGTTTCATTATGTAGATCCGTTTTGAACTTACTATTGATTTGTCCTTCGGTCTAGGGACAACATCTCAGACATAATTATTTACTATGGACTGATATTCCTCCCCCATGGCATCCTTCCATACCCTATTTTTTGTAGCCTCTTCATAACTGGACAGTTTTCCACCCATGATATCACAAAAACATGCCACATAGTCGGAATACAGTTTCGAATTCTTACTTTCTCTGAGATATTTTCTGGGGCACCATATCTTTATGTATCCCTGATGAGCTCTTGCACCCAAGCTAGTATTTTCTTGCGAGAAGGAATATTTTGTAGCCTCTAAGGTTCTACCATGTCATTATCCTTATGAATGACTTCCTCTGGTTCAATGACTTCTACCTCTTTAACTCTAGTAACTTCATTATGCTCCTCATGAACCTATTTTGCACAATCCTGTTTTGATTTGTTGAAAGTTGCATTCTCATTAAAGGTGACATCTCAACTAATCTCAACTTTTCGGTGACCAAGAATATATATCTTGTATCCCTTCAATATGTCACTGTAACCAACTGTAACACCTTGTTTCCCTCAGTCTGTAAAAATAACTATATGGGCCAAAAACTATGGCAAACTCAAAGATGTAAATGTTTGATTTGACAGAACTTTGTATAAAAGGTCGATGAATGAAAATTATATCATGAATATGTGTCGCATGATCACTGGGAGGGGGATGTGCTGAAAGAGACCACGATGGCTGATGAGAGGTGGTGGAATGGGCCGGGAATGGCTGCGTTAACTTCCACCAAAGTGAAACCATACTGGTTTGTACATGCTCAGAAAGTAAAGATCACTCTCAAATCCCTGAATGAATTACCCACTCGGATGGTAGGTGGGGAGGCTCCTCAAGAGTAAATGAGGAGATGGGGGTGAACCACCCATCCGTATAAGCTCTCAAACCTAACCATCGGACAGGGAAATTTTTTCCACACACAACCTCGCAGGAAAAAGGCAAGGAAAGAAGTGTGGAAGAGGGGGGGAGTGCACGCAACAGGGATCGCGAAAGGAGAACGAGAAGAACTCAGGAAAATACAGTGAGTCATGAGAAGAGGAGAAGGAGGGTAACCCTCGTCCTCGAATTCTGACAAGTGGGAAGTAGGAGACTGAGTCTCAAAGCATCATGGTCCAGCTCGAGGGTGGCTAGTGGTAAATCTGATTGGAATCACTGAGCCTATGGTTGGGTGGAAACGAGCACCCCTCTGAGAAATCATGTCACACCTGGTGTTTTTTTGATAAGTGTTTATACCTCGTGTATTGAATTGAATATAATAGACGCATGCTCATGTTTTTAAACTCATAAATGATTTCTGTATATCAGCATTTGCCTGGTGTTTTGACCAGAAATAATGGGTGCATGCTCATATGTATATGACCATAATCAGTTTATGTAGAGAATGAATAAGTTCAGATTATGAGTCGTTCCCTTGAGATTTTTCCCATGTATTTTACTCACGCTATGCCTTGGTTTGATTTCTCGAAGGCACTTCCTCTCGGGAAGTTCCCTCACCTTCCAGAGTCAAAGTGAGTTCCTTTAAAGGACTATCATTTTAGAAACCATACGAGCTTACCTCACCCCTGTCACCGAGTTCATAGCTCAGTAATCTAAGAAGGCCTTTTAATCAGGTCACCCAGCCTGAGGATATTTACCCAAGAACCTATTGAAGGGTTTTGTAGTCTAAGTTTGGAAGTCTTGTACCCGAGAGAATGGATCCCTCAGGCTTCGACGTTTTAGAGTTTCGGCTCCTGGGAACCCAAGTGTGAGACCTCCTATCTTCGCATATCGCGAAATCCCAATTTGCAAAACCCCGAAATGAGTGAGCAAAGTGGATAGGCTTCGGAGTTTCGACTCCTGGGAACTCAAGTGTGAGACCTCCTGTCTTCACATATCATGAAATCTCGATTTGCGAAACCTTGAAATGAGCTGAGCAGAGTTGATAGGCTTCGGAGTTTCAACTCTTGGGAACTCAAGTGTGAGACCTCCTGTCTTCGCATATCGCGAAATCCTGATTTGCGAAACCTCGAAATGAGTTGAGCAGAGTGGATAGGCTTCGGAGTTTCGTCTCCTAGGAACTCAAGTGTGAGACCTCCTGTCTTTGTATATAGCGAAATCCTGATTTGTGAAACCCCAAAATGAGTTGAGCAGAGTGGATAGGCTTTGGATTTTTATCTCCTAGGAACTCAAGTGCGAGACCTCTTGTCTTTGCATATCACGAAACCCTGAAATGAGCTTAGTAGATATATGGGTTTCAAAGTTTCGGCACCCGGGGAACCGAAGGGTATGAATCCCTCATCTTCTGTTATGCGAAACCCTGAAAGGTAGAGTGTCGGGATATAATCTGAGCCATTGATCAATTCGACGATTGGTTAGACCCTTGTTTTTGGGTTTTCGGCACTTTGAAAGATAGAGAACAGGGGAATGCTTGCATCGTGATTCCCCAAATCGCGAAAGCCGAAAGCACCTTTCAGGTAAGACCAGTGGTCATAGCCAACAATCACATGGGGAAGGATAAGGGAAGGTAGGGTGTGCACCAGGCCCCATAGAAGCTCGAGGATTTTGTTCCCCGATAAAGAAGGAAGAAAAGAAAAGAGAAAAAGGGGGAAAAAAATCTTAGTTACCGTAGTGGGTGTGTGACAAATTGGTATCAGAGCATGGTTACAACACTTGGCCTACTTGGGCTCATGAACGAATTGCACAAAGACTCCGTTAGAAGTACTCCTAATAGTAGTAAACCTCTATCTTAACCCCCTTAATCACAAGTTGAAGTTAAGAATGAAAACTCCTATTGTGTGTGTGCATGTGAAAAATATAAATTATGTACTGGTTATGAATGAATATAAATATTGACTAACAACAAGCATTTTTATTTTTCACACGAGTGAGAGATCAACCGGGGGAAACTGTAGACACATAGAATGGTGACTCACTATGAAGTGGGGGATGGCTTCCATAATAGAGACGAAGAGTCTGACGAAAGGAGGGTGGTAGGGACCCCTCCAGATCTAGTTGAGACTGTGAGGAGCCTCATGGTCAAACTACAGAGATGCAAGGCCAACAACGAGAGGATGATAAAAGAGCAAGAGAAGCAAACGGAATTCAATGCAGTCTTACTGCAAAGTTTATCTGACATACAAAGACAATTGCAGCATGAACTTGACACCAGTCACGCGGACCGATGACAGAGAAAGAAAAGTCAAAGTCCACCTGAGATACAGAAACATGGTCTTTTAAGTGGCCACACTGGGAAGAGCACCTCGAGAAAAGTCCACCCCAGAGATAAGGGACAAGCGTCGGACGATTCCTCCAGAAAGGAATCAGGCGACTCGGAGGGATCTTCTAGCAGCAGGACTAGTCCCTATTCCCGAAGAAAAGGGAAGAAGCAGAAGCATTCCAAGAGCCATAACCTCGAAGAATTCAGGAAGGTCAAACCACCCTCTTTCGACGGTGAAATAAAGAAGGGAGAGGAAGTAGAGGCCTAGCTGCTTGGACTAAAGAAGTATTTCAAAGTCCATGACTTCTCAAAAAATTTGAAGGCCTGAGTGGCCACCTTCAACTTGAATGGAAAGGCTTCCATCTGGTGGGAAGACCTTAAGAATGTAAAAGGGATTCACAAAGAGGGCATGTCTTGGGAGTGGTTTGAGAGATACTTCAGGAAGAAGTATCTGTCGAAAAAGTATTTCGACGAAAAGACTAAAGAATTCTATGAACTCAAGTTGGGGCAACTCACCATAGAGGAATATGTTACCAGATTCCTCGAGTTGCTGAGGTACATACCCTATATAAAAGTAGAAAAGGAAAAGGTGCAACGGTTCATCAGTGGACTACCTAAGGACTATCAAAACAGGATTGAGTTTGATGAGCCAAAGACCCTAGAATACACTATCCGAAAGGAAAGATATTGTTATGAACATCTTGGGCATTGGACAGAACCTCGTGAAGGCTGGAAGCAGAAGAATAGTTTGGCATTCCAGAAAAAGGGGTTTAAATCTCAAGGATTTAAAAATTATAAAAAGAACTCAAGGATGAGCTTCCCAATTTGAAGTGCACATCAACAGAATTTCCCCTCCCAAAGTGGAAATAAACCTTTTGGATCTACCATAGGAAGGATTAATAACCCAAAGAAAGAACCCTTGAAATGTTGGGTTTGTAGAGAAGAGCATCTACTGAGGGACTGCCTGCACCGACAACAGAATAGTCGAAGAATTTACAACGTTCAAGAAGCTACCACCGTCAATGACGTGGCCAGGAGTATGCCACAAATTTATGCAGCCATGGATAATAAACAAGATGACCACCAAGATTCAGTGGTGGATATAGAAGGTATGATCACCAACCATCTAGTGTCTATTCTAATCGACACTGGTTAAAATTTGAGTTATATAGCCCCTAAGGTTGTTGATAAGTGTAAATTACAACCACATAAACACACCAAGCCATGGTTGGTACAGTTATCCATTGGCACCAAAAGAAAGGTAGCGGAGGTCATACCAGCCTGCCAATTTACTATGGGTGAATTCCCCACCCAAGCAACCCTTAATATACTACCCCTAGGGTCGTATGACCTATTGATTAGTATGGACTGGCTAGCCACATATAGAGCTAGACTGGACTATTACCATAAAACCTTAGAATGTGTAAGTGAAGGAGGAAGAAGGATAACCCTTCAAGGTATCCAAAAACCTATCTCGGTGAGACGAATATCATCTATTCAAATGAAGAAATATTGCATAAAGAGATGTCCACTATATGCGATACAGGTGTTGGAATCAATTGAAAATGACAAACCGAGCCTCGAGGACCATCCCATACTAGGAGAATATAGAGATGTATTTCCGAAAGAGGTATCGAGTCTACCTCTGAGAAGGGACATTGACTTCTCGATAGAACTTGCACCAGGAGTGGTGCCAGTGTCTAGAACACCCTACAGGATGAGCACACCTGAGCTAGTTGAGCTTAAATCACAATTGAAATAAATGATGGACAAAGACTATATCCGGCCCAGTGTATCTCCCTGGGGAGCACCAGTAATGTTTGTGAAAAATAAATACGGTACCCTCCGACTATGCGTAGATTATAGACAACTCAATAAGGTAACCATAAAGAACAACTACCCCTTACCCAGGATCGATGACTTGTTTGATCAATTGGGAGATGCTTCCATATTCTCAAATATTGACTTGAGATCTGGATACCATCAAGTCCGACTCAAGGGTGAAGACATCCACAAAACTGCCTTCAGGTCAAGATATGGTCACTAGGAGTTTGTGGTAGTACCGTTTGGATTAACCAATGCCCCTGCCACTTTTATGTGCTTGATGAACAATGTGCTCAGCAAATTCCTAGACAAATTTGTACTGGTTTTTATTGACGATATATTAATTTATTCCAAGAATAGGGAGGAACATGAGGAACATCTTAGACTTGTACTTCAAGTGCTAAGAGAACATCAGCTCTATGCCAAATTTAGCAAGTGGGACTTTTTCCAAAAGCAAATACATTACTTGGGCCGTGTCATATCTGAAGAAGGAGTAGCAGTAGACCCTGACAAGGTCAGGTCTATCATGGAATGGCCTACCCCAAAAGACATTTCAGATATCAGGTCCTTTATGGGCTTAGCAGGACAATATAGGATATTTATAAAAGGATTCTCCAGGATTGGTTGTCCAATCACTGCTCTCCAGAAGAAGGAAGCTAAATTCACGTGGACGCAAGAATGTGAAGAAATATTTCAATCCCTAAAACATCTATTGACCCACGTACCCATGTTGAAGATTGTTGATCCCGAAGCTGACTTCCTCATGTGCACAGATGCCTGCAAGGAAGGGCTCGGAGGAGTCCTTATGCAAGGCGGAAGTGTTGTTTGCTATGAATCCCAAAAATTGAATGAGCATGAAGTCAACAATGTGACCCATGATCTAGAGCTAACCGCCATAGTGCATGCCTTAAAAATGTGGAGGCATTGCCTCTTGGGAAGGAAATTCGTGCTTATGACAGATCACTTTGGATTATGATATTTGTTTGACCAACCAAAGCTCAATGCCAGACAAGCTAGGTGGATGGCCCTCCTTAGAGAGTTTGATTTTGAAATCAAACATATCGAAGGAAAAGAAAATAAGGTGTTCGATGCCCTTAGCCGAAGTATGAAAAAAAATCACCTGGCAGCGGTGAGCACCTGCGAGATGGATGTCAAGGAAAGAGTCAAGAATGCACAAGAAACAAACATATTCTTCCGGACCGTGACTTCATATCTGGAGCAAGAACCCATAGGGAGAAAGTGTGAAGGCCACCAGATGATAGATGGAGGTCTGCTAACTTACAAAAACAGATTGTATACTCCATATTGTGATGAATTGAAGAGGTTCATAATGGATGAACTACATAAAAGACCTTATATTGGTCATCCAGGATACCAGAAGATGATCAAGGCCACTAGGAAACAATTCTATTGGTTGGGATTGAAGAAAGACATAGCTGAATACATATCCAAATGCATAGAATTCCAATAGGTTAAAGCAGAGCACTGACACCCAGCAGAATTATTACAACCTCTACCAATCCCGGAATGGAAATGGGAAACCATCTCCATGGATTTCATCACCAGATTGCCAACCTCAACCAAACAGAATGATGCCATCATGGTAGTGGTGGATAAATTGAGCAAGTCTGCTCATTTTATCCCTGTCAAGTCAACTTGCAAGGTGATATACATCACCCATGTATTCATGAGGGAGATATTCAGACTACATGGTATGCCTAAAGAGATCGTGTCTGACTGAGACATGAAATTTACTTCCAACTTTTGGAAATCCCTGATGGGGCGTATAGAGACCAAATTGTTGTTTAGCACAGCCTATCATCCTCAAACCAATGGACAGACGGAAAGAGTGAACCAAATATTAGAAGACATGCTAAGGATGCATGTAATGCATCAACCCAAAAAGTGGGAAGACTACCTGCCACTGGTGGAATTCGCCTACAACAACGGCTACCAAGAATCCCTAAAGATGAGTCCTTTCGAAGTCCTCTATGGTAGATCATGCAACATTCCAGTCAGTTGGAGTAACCCCATAAACAAAGTTACTATTGGACCCGACATGCTGAAGGAAATGGAACAACAAGTGACTCAAATAAAAAAAAATTTAAAGGTCGCTCAGAACTGACAGAAAAGTTATGCCGATCGAAAGAGAACTCCAAGAGAGTTCAGGGTGGGAGACCATGTATATCTCAGAGTTAGACCCAAGAAGAGTTCACTGAAGATGGGAGCTTGTGGCAAGTTGGCACCTCATTATTGTGGACCCTTTGAAGTTCTAGATAGAGTGAGACATGTATCCTATAGGCTAGCACTTCCTCCCACAGTAAAAGAACATAATGTTTTCCATGTTTCATTATTGCAGAAATATGTACATGATTCTAATCATATAATTGACTGGTCTTTGATCCAGGTGGAACCAGAGGGAGAATTCCTACCAGAACCTCAATTTATACTGGACAGAAAGGAAACACCACTCAGGAACCGAACCATTGCAGAGGTCAAGGTGCAGTGGAAACATTTTGGCCCAGATGAGGCTACATGGGAAATGGAAGATGCCACGAAACATGCATATCTGATTTTGTTTACTTTTGCACATACATGTCATGTTGATAGATAGAACATCGGGGATGATGTTCCTTTAAAGGGGAGGGATTTGTAATACCCTGTTTCCCCTAGTCTGTAAAAATAAGTATATGGGCCAAAAACTATGGCAAACTCAAAGATGTAAATGTTTGATTTGACAGACCTTTGTATAAAAGGTCGATGAATGAAAATTATATCATGAATATGTGTCACTTGATCACTGGGAGGGGGATGTGTTGAAAGAGACCACGATGGCTAATGAGAGGTGGTGGAAGGGGTCAGGAATGGCTGCGTTAACTTCCACCGAACCGAAACCGTACTGGTTTGTACATGCTCGGAAGCCAAAGCTCACTCTCAGACCCCTGAATGAATTACCTATCCAGATGGTAGGTGGGGAGGCTCCTCAAGAGTAAATGAGGGGATGGGGGTGAACCTCCCATCCATAAAATCTCTCAGACTTAACCATTGGACAGGGAAATTCATGCTACACGCAACCTCACAGGAAAAAGGCAAGGAAAGAAGTGTGGAAGAGGGGGGGAGTGTGCGCAAAAGGGATCACAGAAGGAGAACGAGAAGAACTCAGGAAAATACAGTGAGTCATGAGCAGAGGAGAAGGAGAGTAACCTTTGTCCTCAACTTCCAACGAGAGGGATGTAGGAGACTGAGTCTCAAAGCATTGTGGTCCAGCTCGGGGGTGGCTAGTGGTAAATCCGATTGGAATCACTTAGCCTATGGTTGGGTGGAAAAGAGCACCCCTCTCAGCAGTCGCATCACACCTGGTGTTTTTTTGATAAGTGTTTATACCTCGTGTCTTGAATTGAATATAATAGACGCATGCTCATGTTTGTACACTCATAAATGATTTATGTATATCAATGTTTACATGGTGTTTTGACCAGAAATAATGGATGCATGCTCATACATATATGACCAGAATCGGTTTATTTAGATGAATAAGTTTAGATTATGAGCCATTCCCTTGAGATTTGTCCCATGTATTTGACTCACGCTATGCCCTGGTTTGATTTCCCGAAGGCACCTCCTCTCGGGAAGTTCCCTCACCTTCCAGAGCCGGAGTGAGTTCCTTTAAAGGACTATCATTTTAGAAACCATACGATATTACCTCACCCCTATCACCGAGTTCATATCTCGGTAATCTAAGAAGGCCTTTTAGTCAGGTCACCCAGCCTAGGGATATTTACCCAAGAACCCGTTGAAGGGTTTTGCAGTCTAAGTTTGGAATCCTTGTACCCGAGAGAATGGTTCCCTTAGGCTTCGGCGTTTCATAGTTTCGGCTCCTAGGAACCCAAGTGCAAGACCTCCTTTCTTCGCATATCGCGAAATCCCAATTTGTGAAACCCCGAAATGAGTTGAGAAGAGTGGATAGGCTTCGGAGTTTTAGCTCCTGGGAACTCAAGTGCGAGACCTCCTGTCTTCGCATATCGTGAAATATCGATTTGCGAAACCCTGAAATGAGCTGAGCAGAGTGGATAGGCTTCAGAGTTTTGGATCTTGGGAACTCAAGTGCGAGACCTCTTGTCTTTGCGTATCGTGAAATCCCCATTTGCGAAACCCCGAAATGAGTTGAGCAGAGTGGATAGAATTCAGAGTTTTGGCTCCTAGGAACTCAAGTGTGAGACCTCTTGTCTTCGCATATCGTGAAATCCTGATTTACGAAACCCTGAAATGAGTTGAGCATAGTGGATAAGCTTCGGAGTTTCGGCTCCTGGGAGCTCAAGTGAGAGACCTCCTGTCTTCGCATATCGTGAAACCCCGACTTGCGAAACTCCGAAATGAGTTTATTAGATATATGGGTTTCGGTGTTTCTGCACCCGGGGAACTGAAGGGTATGAATCCCTCATCTTCTGGTATGCGAAACCCTAAAAGGTAGAGTGCCAGGATATAATTTGAGCCATTGATCAATTCGACGATCGGTTAGACCCTTCTTTTTCAGTTTTCGGCACTTCGAAAGACAAAGAACAAGGGAATGCTTGCATCGCGATTCCCCGAATCACGAAAGCCGAAAGCGCCTTTCAGGTAAGACTAGTGGTCATAGCCAACGATCATATGGGGAAGGATAAGGGAAGGTAGGGTCTGCACCAGGCCCCATAGAAACTCGGGGATTCTGTTCCCCAATAAAGAAGGAAGAAAAGAAAAGAGAAAAAGGGGCGAAAAATCTTAGTTACCATAGTGGGTGTGTGACACCAACAAATATGCCATTATTTCTAGATGGATCCAATTTTGTCCTATTTTCCTTGGGGACATGCACAAATACAGGGCAGCCAAATATCCTTAGATGGTTGACTTTCATATTCTCTCCTGAAAACATCTCCTCTAATGTATTTTTTTCAAGTAATTTGTGGGGACTTCTTTTCTGCACATACACTGCAATATTTGTGGCTTCTGCCCACATATGCATAGGTATATCTTGATCATGGATAATATCCTTCACTACTTCCATGATCATTTGATTCTTCCTTTCTGCTACTCCATTCTGTTGAGGATTGTAGGGAGTATAAAGCTCCCTTTTAATCCGATCTTCCTTGCAATATTTTTGAAATTCCTTTGAAGTGAATTCTCTTCCATTATCTGATCTCAAGGTCTTTATCTTCTGCTCTGTCATGTTTTCTACCAGTCCCTTTAATTCTTTGAATTTTCCAAACACTTCATTATTTTCCTACAACAAATAGATCCAAGTTTTACGTGAGTAATCATCAATAAAAGACACATAATATACATAACCACTTAGTGAAATTGCTGACATTGGTCCACACACATATGAGTGCACGACGTCCAATACTCCTTTGGCTTTGTTGTCATTGTTGGGAAAGGAGTGCTTCATGTTCTTTCCTTGTGTGAAGCATTTTCACATGTCATCTGGTTTTTCCTAGATCTATGGTAGTCTCATCACCATCTTTATCACACTCGGTAAGGACTTGTAATGTAGGTGAGAAAATATCTTATCCCATAAGTCACTGATATTCATAGTGTCTTGAATTAATGTTGAATCTGATCACCCTTTCAATTTCTAGAGTCCTCCTTCTTGAACTCAAATCACCACTACATCATCAAAATTATTCCCTCTAGGCCACATAATAACTTGTCCAACAAAAAATGCAATTCAATAACCCTTCTCATCCAATGTTGAAATCGAGAGAAGGTTCTTCTTCAACCAGGAACATAGATAACTTCCTTCATCTTCATTGGATTTCATGATTCTAACTTTTAGGAGGATTCTAATACTCCTTTGATCGGATACTGATAGTCATCTCCCAATTTCACCATGTGTGGTGAATCCTTATGATTAAGTTTAGACAAGGAGTCTTTATAACCTGTCATGTGCTTGGAAGCATCACTTTCCACCAACCAAATGTCACTTCCATGAGTGACAGTTCCCGTAAGGGCTGAGATAAGAACATACTCCTCATCACTTGGTTCATATTCCTTTGCAACATTCTTGGGTGGATGTTCATATTTAGCTGTATGAACATGATGCATTTTACCTCCTTTTGTTTCCCTTGGTCTCTGAATGAGGGAACAATTCCTAGCAATGTGTCCCATTTTTTGACAATAGAAACATATGATATTTAGGTTATTTCTTCGACCCTTCTGAAACTACTTGGGTGAGGAGGGTTATTTATTTCTCTTTTCTTTCCTAGTGTGGGCAACTAGGGCTTGATCATCATCTGTCATCTTCTCTTATATTGTTGTTGTCATTTCTTCTTCTTGGTTGCAATCTTCCCATAGCATAATGAACATGGGTAGCTTCCTTCTTGAGCATATCCCTTGAATAAATGCATCTCATGATCTTGGGATGGAATTCAAGATGGTCATCACCATTTATTATCCATTCACTATATCACCAATGGATTCTTTCTCCTCCTTGATTTGGTTCACTCTTGAGAAGTAAGAGTGGATGGTTTCTGAATTATGCATCCTCATGTTCATTAACTGAGTTCTGTTGATACTGAGAGGGGGGTGAATCAATATCAAGCACAATTTAAAATCTTTTTCAACTTACACTTAAAGAATTCAATTATATCCAATGAGAAATGGACAATAGTATAAGATTTACACAAATACACCACATTACACCATGCACAATATATGAGAAATAATCAATAGTTATTGTTCAAGGGAAGTAATGACTTCCAAAGGTAGCTACAACTTCCAAATGTAAAGGGAGGGATAAACCTCCAAGAGGAAGATACAATAATCCAATATCAAGAGAGTTTTTAAGTCTCCATCCTTTCCCCTTCCTTCCGCCCAAGAATATATGAGAGATAATAAAACTTTACATTAAATCATCACCATCAACCAACCATCACATAGAACCTGATAATGCTTCATGAGAATTCTTCAACTTCTGCAATTCTTCAATTCTTGGAATACTATGATCCTATAGATAATATTACTCAATGTATTTTCTGAAACTTCTCCAAGTTTCACTCCTTGAATCCTCCCAAAAAGGAAGTTATAGAAAGAATGGTAGACCTTATTAAATTCTGGATTATTCAGGAGACCTAACTTGTACAGAATTCCCAACCGTCAATATTTAACATCAGATTCTGAAAATTGAAAACAAGAAACTAAAGTCCATACTATTTGCAATGAAATTTGTCCCACATAATTTGGATTCTCTATGAAGAATTTATGACCATTTTACCCGAAACACCTGTTTATTGACTAGCTTCAGGACTGGTCAAAAACCCTATCTTCCACATAGTGTATCTCCATAATTTTAGCGAATCAAGAGCTCAAACTGTTAACACAGGTATATTGACATGTCTTCTCAATACCATAGCAATTTCACCATTTGAATCATTTTATAAAAAACGTTATAGCGAAAATGGTAAGATGATCTGAAAATAACATACCTTAGAACACATCACCAAAAGACTTCATCCTCTCTTGAAATCCAGCCTTCTTTACTTCTGATTTCCTCTAAAATTCGACTTGTGTATCAAATGAATGTATACTGATATGTATTTATACCATTTATGTCACTTCCATTTAACATTAGGGCTGACCTTACACTTTCTTATTTTGTAATTCTTTTCTTTAATTATCTTCATGGCCTACATGTACTTCCTTCTTCAATTCACTGTGTCATCTTCAAAAATTCATTTCTCCTCAACCATGAGGATCCACGTGACGTTCCACATACCACCGAAAACAACATGATGTATACTATCCATCCATGGGTGTTTTATCTACATGTGCATTGTCCTTCATGTCAAAATACCTTCATCAATCTTGCAGTCCAAAACCGATGACTAGGGTTGACATCAATGACAACAACCAATCTTCAAACAATCTCCCCTTTTGTCATTGATGGAAACACTCATGCTCCCCCTATCATCATGATCCCAATTTCTCTCCCCCTTTGACATCAATGGAAAAGGGTAGGGATGCTCCCCCTGCGTTTAATGGAAAAATGTAACTCTCTTCTTTGGGGTTGCTCCCCCTGAACATGTGGCACTCAATAATACTTCATCATTATTTTTGGTCTTTGGGATTTTTTCTTCCTTAGAATCCATTTTTGTGGCTTCTGTCTTCTCTCTCTTCTTCATGTCTAGGATGTATATGTTGTTTAGTCTTCTTGTTGCAATTGCAACCAATCTTCCTGAGTTTTTTTCTCCGATTTTAAATTTTCGGGAGTCAAACGTAAGAGTGTATCATTGATCACACATTTTACTAACACTAAGTAGATTATGATTCAAGTATTCAAACAATAAAACATTCTCTTCTTTTACATTTTTTCTTACAATCTCTACTACACCTTCTCCAAGTATTTTGGTAGATGAGTCATCTCCAAATGCAACATTGCCACCCTTTCTCTTCAAGCTGATGAATTTGTCTTGATCCCTGGTCATGTGTGAAGAACATCCACTGTCTATGTACCATTCATCTTCTTATTTACATTCTTTAGCAGTTAATGCTATTCGACAATCTTCATTGTTTGGAATCTCTTTCTTTCTCCATACTGTGGTTGGCATAGGGACATCTTCATTCATATATCTGCAATCTCATGCTTTGTGACCAAGATAATTGCATTTGTAGCATACAATGTTTTTGTCCATCAATGGGTAAAATGAATTATAAATTTTGTTGACAAATCCACGATTATTTCCATCTATTCTTTTTACACCATTCATGTTTCTTGCATATTTGTTCCTTTCATTGATTCTGCAAATAATTGCCTTATGTCCAAAAAATTTGCAAGTATAACAATGACCAACAAAAAAATTTTGATACCTGGGAGTAAGTGACCTTCTTTGTGATGTATTCCATCTGGGTTCATGATCTACTCTTGTGTAGTTTCCTTCATACTGATTGAAGCTTCTTTGATTCTTGAAGGTAGGAGATCTTCTTGGATCTTCATCTCTTTTGTAATCGTTCCTTCTTTCTGGTATCATGGTCCACTTCTCATCAATTATCTATGTAGCTCTTTCTTAAACCTTCTTGTTGGTATTTGCATCTTATTTGAATGAAGTTTCACCCATGCATCCAATATGTGTTAATTTTTTTGGCACTTGAGTGTTTCTTAAGCTCTTCCTCAATGAGACAACTTCTTGTTCAAGTTTCTCACAATCTTCTTCTTTCTTCATCATTTGGACCTTCTTTACTTCTGTTATTCTTCTTGCTTCTTAGAGTAGATTTTTCGAGGAAATGGTTTCTTCTCTTAGTTTTTGAAAGTCTTATAATTGTTTCTTTAATCTTACAATTGTCTTTTCATAACTACCCAATTCACTTCTTAGTTTTCTACGCGTGTCTTTGAGCTTGCTATTTTCAATCTCAACGTGCTTCAATTTTTTAAGATTCTCATCTTCTTGTTGAATCATTTATACTTCATGATTTTATTCTTCTTCATTGTCATCTCTTTCAATCCTTGGATGAGGACATTCAAATTCAACATGTCCTACTCCTTCACAATTAAAGAAAAAGAACTGACCTCTATTTGCTTCATTGAAATTTGAGATGTTGAAATTTGCTTCAACTTCTTTTTCTTCTCCTGCTTCTTCCCTTGCATAAAGGTCTTGTAGCTTGTCCCAAATATCTTTTTCTGATGCACATGATCCCACCTTGGATTTCACTGAATCTGTCAATCCATCCATAATGGTATCTATTGCCAATTTGTTATTCCTTTTTGCTTCCTTTTGAACTGCAGTCTTTGGTTTTTTTAAAGGATTGTATCCTAAAGAAACTGAGAACCAAACATCTACCCCAAGAGCTTTCAAGTAAGTTTCCATTCTATTACTCAAGTATTCAAAATTGATTTCATCAAATGGTGGAATCCCATTTGTAATGTTGTCTTCCATTTCTACTTAGGATATTCCTTCCAATGGTTAAACTGTACTAAAGGTAACCCGCTCTGATACCAATTGTTGATACTAAGAGGGGGGTGAATCAGTATCAAGTACAATTTAAAACCTTTTTCAACTTATACTTAAAGCATTCAATTATATCCAATGAGAAATGAACAATAGTATAAGAGTTACACCAATACACCACAATACACCATGCACAATATATGAGAAATAATCAATAGTTATTGTTCAAGGGAAGTAATGACTTCCAAAGGTACGTACAGCTTCCAAATGTAAAGGGAGGGATAAAAATCCAAGAGGAATATACAATCCCCCAATATCAAGAGAGGTTTTAACTCTCCATCCTTTCCCCTTCCTTCCACCCAAGAATATATGAGAGATAATAAAACTTTACATTAAATCATCAACATCAACCAACCATCACATAGAACCTGATAATGCTTCATGAGAATTCTTCAACTTTTGCAATTATTCAATTATTGGAATACTCCGATCCTATAGATAATATTACTCAATGTATTTTCTGAAACTTTTCCAAGTTTCACTCATTTAATCCTCCCCAAAAGGAAGTTATAGAAAGAATGGTAGACCTTATTCAATTTTGGTTTATTTAAGAGACCGAACTTGTACAGAATGTGTCGTGATCAATATTTAACATCAGATTATGAAACTCACACACAAGAAACTACATTCTATACTCTTTCCAATGATATTGGGCCCATGTCATTTGGATTCTCTATGGAGAAGTTATGACTATTTTACCCGGAACACCTATTTATTGACTAGCTTCAGGACTGGTCAAAAACCCTATCTTCCACATAGTGTATCTCCATAAATGTAGTGAATCAAGAGATGAAAATTTTACCACAGGTACCTTGACATGTGTTCTCAATACCATAGCAATTTCACCATTTGAATCATTATAGAAAAAATGCTATATAAAAAATGGTAAGATGACCTGAAAATAACATACCTTAGAACACATCACCAAAAGACTTCATCCTCTCTTGAAATCCGGCCTTCTTTACTTTTGATTTCCTCTAAAATTCGACTTCTGTATCAAATGAATGTATAATGATATGTATTTATACCATTTATGTCACTTCCTTTTAACATTAGGGAATACCTGACACTTTCTTATTTTGTAATTCTTTTCTTTAATTATCTTCAGGGCCTACATGTACTTCCTTCTTCAATTCACTTTGTCATCTTCAAAAATTCATTTCTCCTCAACCATGATGATCCAAGTGGCATGCCACATACCACCGAAAACAACATGATGTATACTATCCATCCATGGGTGTTGTATCTGCATGTGCATTGTCCTTTATGTCCAAATACCTTCATCAATATTGCGGTCCAAAACCCATGATTAGGGTTGACATCAATGACAACAACCAATCTTCCAACAAGTTCTCAAGGTCATTCTTCAGTTGATGTTGTTTCCTTAAAACAATCAAGTTAAGGAATCCATCATTTATTTTGGAGTTGATAATGAAGATATGTGATGAATACGATGGTCCTTAATGGAGTCTATAATAATTCTCTTAGCCTCATCTCCATATGGTTCTGAAACCTATTCTTTAGTGAACTTCTCTAGATCATGTTCTTCTAGGAGGAGAGATACTCTATACCTCCAGGATTTGAGGTTGTCAGCTCCCTCAAACTTCTTATCAATCTTGGTTCTGGTAGCCATCCTGCCCCTAAATCACAAATTATGGATTCTAAAGATTTGATCCAGGGAAAATATGTGCTCCACTAGGGAGAACTTAATGGTGGTCTTGTCTTGTCCGAAAACTACTCCTATAAAGAAAAATGACTCCTTTTGTCTTCTATATCTGCGAACTATCTTCTATTCAGGCCTGCTCTGATACCATGCTATAATTTTAGAATTTACAATTATCTTCTTTAGAATTCATTAAAAATTTCATGTAATAGGATAACTAAAAGATAAACAATCACAGAACACAAGATATATCCTGGGAAACCCTCGTGGGGGAGAAAACCCAACAACCAATTCTTCAGTATAGATTCCTTCAACCAATACAATGCGATGTTATAACTCTCCACAAATAGACTAAGACCAAGATACAAAATACCAAGAAACCAAGATCTCCTGCACTAGACCTCCTTTTCTATGCTACAAATACACAAGAGAAGGCAAATTGTGTTTGTATACAAATTATAGGAACTCGACCTCTATTTATACATGTAACTTGACTCCCAAAAAGACACAACCCGAAGAGGGGCCGTTTTGATTTTTACAATAAGGATAACAATAAAATAACAATTTATTTTGAGTCAATTTATACAATAAGATTACAATAACATTCTCTAGGTTTGACCAATACAAATACAAAATAATGTCTTCCGTAGTTACATCAAAATATCAACACCATGTACCTCAAATCCTTGAGGTTTCTCTATTTATACCTCCTCCTCAATCACATCATTGAGAAACATTGTCTTCACAACCATTTGATGGATATTCCACTTCATAAATGAAGTGAGAGAAATAACCATCTTGATAGATGTATACCTGGCCATTGTAGTAAACGTATCCTCATAGTATACTTTCTCTTTCTTAGAGAACCCTCTTGTTACGAACCTTGCCTTATAATTCTCAATACTACTATCTGTAGTATGATTGATCTTGTAGATCCACTTGGAAGTCAATATCGAATTCCCTTTCAGTCTCATAACTATATACCATATGTCATTCTTCATGAAGGATCGGTACTCCTCCATCATGGAATCCTTCCAAACCTGCTATCCTCTTGCTTCCTCAAAACAGGAAGGATCAAAATCAATGTTATTTCTCACAAGAGCCACATATGATCCAAATCTCTTCAGAGGTATTCTCTCACAACGAGTATCTTTGGGGGATGTATGTCCCTCAACAACCTTCAATCTATCTCGAAGCCATTTAGGTCTCATGTCTAGAGGATCCACTAGATCCACAAACTCTTTTGACTCCTCCTCATGATTTGAGGTCTTCTCCTCTTTAATGAAAGGGAATATACATTCGTCAATATTTGGAGCCTCTTACTCCTCACTACCTGGTGTAATATCAAGGGACCTCCTGAAGGAAAAATTCCTCCTCAAACTTGAAATCTCGACTAAACTCAACATATCATTGTCCTATAATGTAGATACAATAGGCCTTCAAAGTCTCATTGTATCCTACAAAAATGATCTTTCTACCGGAAGGTTCCAACTTCATTTTATTCTCCTTAGGAAGATGAATGTAGACTAGACAATCAAACATCCTCATATGCCCTAACTTAGGTTTCACTCCTATGAATTCTTCCTTAGGAGTCTTTTCCTCTAAGATCCTATGAGGACTCTTGTCTTGAACATAAAATGCAGTGTTGCTTGCTTCTACCCAAAGCATCATGGGTAGATCCTGGTCATGTAACATTTCCTCGAAAACTTTGATTATGGTTTGATTCTTCCTCTCTTCAACCCCATTCTATTGTGTGTTTAAAGGCACTTTCATCTCCCCCTTAATCCGTTATTCCTTACATAATTTCTTGAACTCATTGTAGGTATACGCACCTATGTTGTCTGGCCTAAAAAATTTGATCTTATTTCCTTTCTAATTCTCCACCAGAGCTTTAAACCCCGTGAATTGATTGAAGACTTCATCCTTGGTATTTATGAAGTAAATCCATGTACTCTTGGAATAATCACCAATAATGGTCATGTAATATCATCAACCACTTACGGATGGAAATGCCATTGGTACACACACATATGAATGTACAAGATCCAATATCTTCTTGGACCTACTATCACTTCTTGTAAAAGTAACCTTGGCATTATTTCCAAGTTCACAACATATGCATACTCTCTAGTGTTTAGTTCTTAACTCTGGAAGACCTGTAACCATTTTCCTCAATACTGGAAGTGCTTGGTTATGTAAGTGTCCCGATATCCTATGCCAAAGTTCACATAGATTGTCATTATCATGCACCAAGGCCTGATCTGACTGACTTGTTAGCTTGTAGAGACTTCCATCATGAGTCCCAATAACTTCTACCGAGTCAAGACTCAATGCCTTTGGCCAATCAAGAACTTTTCCATCAAAAAATTCCACTGCATATCGTTTGTCCTCCATAGTAGAGATAGAAAGTAAGTTCTTCTTCAGTCCAGGTGCATACAACACTTCACTCATCTTGAGAGGATTTCCATATTTCAGCTGAAACAAAGCTGTTACAAATCCATTGACTACATACTTGGAATTATCCGCAAGTTCTACTTGTAATCGTGAGTTATGCTTTGTTATACTAGTGAGTGATTTATATGACCTTGTCATATGAGGATAATCTCCACTATCCACCAACCAAGTTTCCATGGTAAACTGCCGGAAAAAAAAAAAAAAAACACTCCTATAGTGTTGTAGCCAACAAATCTGTCTCAAGATGATCCCCTTCTCTTCAAATCCCAATCTCTGAAACCATTTCAATTTTCACATGCAACTCTATGTGACTAATTTTCATATTTGAAAATTGCTTCCTAGTGAACTAATAATAGAATCCTAGCTGTTATCACTGAACAATTTTACATTAAAAATCATTGACTAAAATTATGTGCAGCGGAAACAAAAAGATTGGAGATGAATCATGAATGCACATGAGACACAAATTTTAGTTTTGTAACCTTGTTAACTTTATAAATTATGAGGGAAAAACCATCCCTCTCAACCAATACAATATCACCAAATCCGAGGACAACCTTGTCCTCCAATAACCATACAAATCAGAAAACCAAACCTCAACAATTTACTTCAAATTTTTTCTACCCAAAAATATAGTGCAGAACACCTGTACGACCTACTGATATCACCCATATTGCTACTGAAGCCAACTTGTATGGACCTTCTTCTATCCAGAAAGCTTGTACAGATGTATGTGATTTTCCCTTCTGCAACTCACGTACATACATTATTGTCCCCATTGCAATCGGCGTACATACATGATTATTCCCACTGCAACCCACACACATGTATGAAGAACTCGACTTCCTTCACATGTGCATTATTTTTCACTTTCCACATTTTATCTAGAGACCCTAGGCCAGATCGCCTAGGTGTAGAAGTCTCCTTGCCACTATTTCCATACTCTCTAGCACAAGTGTTTACTCGCTTATGATAACTCCATGATGCCACAAAAATGATAAAATGTCACAATGACTTCTCTCCTTTATATACAAGTATAATGAGAGAGTTTAGGATCCCTTCCTAAGATCAACAATTAATTTGAATATTTTATTCTTCTCTGTGGGCGTGACACCCCATCACAAGTCCATAAGTCCCATAAACTTTCCCATGAGGCCCTAGCCTCATTCCAAGGCCGATTTCACTGAAACAAAAGGCTAATATGGTGCCAAAAAATATTCCCACATGCCTGACACCCCAATTTCCCCAATTTCGTGTTGGAATACCTCCTAAAGCTACAAAAATAAAAAAATGTAGAAGTACATGTATGATTCTACCAATAACATCAAAACTCCCTCTTAGTGAGGAATGCACTTCTCTCACCTGGATTTGGCTCAATATTTGCTACCATATTTACTACCATGCATGGTTTCCAATCCACCTGATTGGATTCTCCCTATGACACAGAAGCTATCCCCACCTCTGAGCATGCTCCTAGAAGCCTCTTTCTCCTGAGAATATTGCATTGACATCTCGTACCATGAATCCTTTTTGAAAGACTTGGAAGGTTGCTCCTTCCCATCTGAACCTAAAGGATGACTCCCTCTGAGTTTCTCAACCATTGGAGCTATCTACTCCATGTTCTCTACCACTTCATTGCTTGCCATTTCTCACATAGGTTGGTCCTTTATCCTATATAAGTTGTTCTCTCTAACTCCAAAGACAATTGATTTGTTTGAACTAGATCCTCTCAGCTTGATCAATGCCTTTTCATCCTGGAACTCTAAATCAAATCCCTTCTTCTCAATCAATGAAACTAAGATCACACTCCTCTTGATTTAAGGTACCCATAGAACATTCGTCACTTTCAATGTGTCTCTTGACTCCAATTGAAACGACATTGTTCAAGATCCCTTCACTACATGCTTGGTCCCCATACCAAGTTATGCATGCATCTCCGAGACAGATTCTATGAATCTCTCAAACACCTCTCATGCTCCTGTCATATGACACATAGATCCACTATCTATCAACTATGCATCAACTGATATGATGCCCAAGGAAGTGTGGGAAACAAGTTATAACTTCGTATGTTCCCACTTGAGTCTTTTATAACATAACTACCTCTAGTTGTGCTTCATTTCCCCACTTCTTTCTCTTTGTACATTGAACTACATAATTTCCAAACTTGTGACATGCAAATAACTTGACTTTTCTGATGTACTTCTTTTTCTTGCCATCTTGAGAGGTAGACTCTCCACTCACAATGTTCCCAAACTTTCCCTTCCTTTTTTGGTTGGAAAGAGAAAGGTTATCATCATGGATACTCTTCAAACCATCCCTAGACTCTAACCAAGTATCCTTCTGAATACACTCATTCCATAGTCTATGAAACCCTGACATTTTCTCTCATGCACAAATCCCCTGCACAAAAGGTGCCCAAGACTTGGGAAGACCTCTCAACGCTACATTCACCAAATTAGCATAATGTACTGTCTCACCAATGGATGCAAGATGATCTCAAATCTATGTAATCTTCATAATATAGTTCAAAACCATGTCGTCACTGGACATCCTAACAAATTGAAGTCTATGCTTTAAATGTAGCAACCCATCTGTATTCTTGTTTTGGTATAGACTCACGAAAGCATCATACATTTCGTTGGCATATTTCTTCTCAACAATGTGTGGTATCAAGTGATCCTTTATGGATTCTAGCAACACCCACTTGGCCTTCACTTCCTTCTTGTTGTGAGCTTCCAATTCCTGCGGATCAATAGGACTTGCAACCACATCCTCAACATACTCTTTGAGGTCAATCTTCTCCAATAGAAGAAGAACTCTTTCCTTCCATGTTTGGAATCTGGTTGCCCCTTATAACCTGTCCTCAATATTCAATGTGTTCACCATTGTGTCTCAAAGGATGACTCCCTCTCTCCTTCAAATCCTTGGATCCAAGATCTGATCTAATAACCCCCCACTAAAACTATTTGGTATTGTCCTGTACAGGGTCGTGTACTCGACTTTCAATACTGCAACCCACGTATGTACATTATTCAACCCACTGCAAATCATGTATGTATGTGACAATTACCACTATGACCCATGTGTACCTCTGTAAACCTGCAAAAAATTTCATTCTACCTCAGTATTATTGTTTCCTTGAAATTTGTCCATCAATTTCGTCCTCTTGGTGATAGATATTATTGCAACTACTGAGACCTGTGCTCTTGGTTTCCTCCCTTCAGAGCTCTATATCCGATACCATGTTGATTTTACCCCTTGGACTTCAACCCTTTGTTATCTCAAAATAAAATCACTTTATCAACTAAAAGCATAGACGAGTAATCAACTAAACATGCATTGGAAGCACAAATAAGGAAACCAAAATCTCACTCATAAGACACCAATATTTTTCGGGTAAACTACCCCGGGAAAAAACCCTGGAGGGAAAACCAGTTCCAATATTCTTTTATTAAGGTCAAACATGGCTCATCTAAGAGGGAAAATGGCCCAATAAGAGAAGTACAATTACATACAAACCTGGCATAGTCTTCTCTATCGTACAACCTTGAACACCATGCTTTTCTAGGTATACACGATTCACCTTTTGTTGAACTGCATACATACTCGACTGTCTCCACTATGAATTTCATATATGTATGGAAAACCTGTACGATAAATTATGTACGATCTGATACTTCACCATGGATTCTATCCTCTGAAACCCACCTGTGGATGCCTCTGCTCTCTCTTCTCCTTGACCTATATGACCTCTAGATGAAATTCCTTCTCCACCTATCCAGGATATTGAATCACGAGATTTGTGATCCGACCCTCTCTACATGAATACCTGGATGAAATATCTTCACCCAACTTGTGAGATATCCTCACTCTAGTGTAAGAAAAATTCCTTCTTCGCTTCTACACTCTTCATTCTAGCAAAAGTCTTTTTCTATCCTAGACCTTGGTCTCTCACCAAAGTGACTTCCTCTCAAAGTGTCTCACAAGTGTATCTCACACAAGTCCTAACTGTGTTGACTCCCTCAACACAAGTCCTAACTGTGTTGACTCCCTCAACACAAGTTTCTTCCTCCTTCACCCTAGCCTTGTTTTTATAATTATGAGTTGCAATCTATTTCTAATCACCAAAGTGATGTACGACTGAGATTACTTTTCACACCCACTTAAGATTTAGATTACTTGTTGCACACTAAGCACGTTCCTTAAATAACTGAATTCACTAATAAAACACTTTTACTTTAATAATTCCTTTTAGCTAAAGTAAACTCAAGACTAGAAGATTTTCGACGACTTCCATATGCTAGACACAAGCCAATGCAGAAGTACCCATCCGATGCTACCACTAACATCAATAAGGAGCACTAGTGAGATAGGGTAGACAAGAAAATTTAGTGTGATTTCAAGCAAAGATTGCTCTGCTGTAGTTGTTCCTTTTGGTGTGTTTTAGATGAGTTAGAGTGTGAAGTTTTTCTTTTGTGTGGGTAGATTATTTTACATTAGTTGTTGTTATAGTTCATCCAATCTTAGTAGAGGGTATTTGCTAGAGAGTGAGCTAGGGGTAGCATAATGATTCTACTTGTGTGTCATAGTATGGTTTTTGAGTAAAATGATTGTGTGTAATACCAACCTATATAAGTTCATTTTTCCATTGATAACAACATGAATTGTGATTGCTCCTACACAATGCTAGTATGTGGTCTTGAATTTCCATATTGTAGTTTATGTAGATTTTCTATTTTGGTAAATGTTTCCTAATCTTTAGTAGTTCATTATAAGAATTGATTCTATGATTACAAATCTACTTATCATTAGTCTTCAATAGTTCATTGTAGAAAATGATTCTATGATTACAAATCTACTTATCAGTTATTGATAATTTTATTGATAATTTTAATATGTATATCCCAAATTAAACATAAAAGATGGAAAACCCTTATTTTTACATTAAAAAATATATTATTCATATACAAAATGTCAATAGATAACTCTATTTTCCTTTTTAAAGAAAATATCATTTTAGAGGTTGTTAAATAGTGGTAATGGCATGATTGTCAATAGATAACTCTATTTTCCTTTATAATAAACACCCCTCAATATATCTCAATTCATATTTTTATATATTTCATGTTTTGTCAATTTCCATGTTCTAGAATGATGTCATCTTCCATAGCAAATAACATTTATTTTTTATAACTTGTCTCGCACTAATCTAATCAACGATTCAAATATCTATCCACATCAACTAACATATTAAATCCAGAACGTACATACTATGATGCAAGTTCTTTCTTATGTATATACTATTTATTGCAACTTGTTGCCTTGTCACACTACTTTCAACGATGTGTACCACTTTTATAGAAAAAATTGAAGTGATTTCTAGATTTATATTAGTGGTTGAACCTATTCAATTTTATTCATGTCATTGTGTTGTGACATGTATGAGTTCTCCACTAATTAAATAGTATTTTACATTGTCCATCGTTGGCATATGGAGGTAATGTTGGGAGGAGTGAAAATGGTATATAATTTGAATTATTTATGAAGAAACATGCATCAAAATAATAGTCATTGCACAACGCATTTGATATAAGGTTTTGGCACAAAATTTTCATTCAAATTGAGTTCAAAATAAAAAAAATATTTTTTTGTTATTTTTGGATTCAATTTGATCACGATATTGGATTAAATTGATTTATTTATTTATTTATAACTTTTCTTTCAAATTGAGTTCAAAATCAATATTTTGTTTTTAATAATTTTTGTTATTTTGGATTCAATTGGTTGAAGATTTTGGATTATATATATATATATATATATATATATATATATATATATA
>ML782163.1:437156-453291 GCA_009831015.1 Picea engelmannii
ATTATATATATATATATATATATATATATATATATATATATAGATTTGTGTTACTTTTAACATCCATTTTAGAGAGAAAATTGACGTTGAATGGCTAATCTTATGTCTTAAATTGCGAATTCAAGATAAAAATAACGCCATTTTTAGAGTTGGTTTTATGTTGCAATAACGTCAAAATCATAGTTGAAAGTAATGTCGACTTAGACACTCGCATTTTTTTTGTGTTGAAATAATGACTTAATATTGTTGCTTGTTCATCGAATTAATGTCTCAATGGCCTTGATAAATGCTTTTTCAATATTGACAATTTTTTTTTTTTTTTTAGTTTTTAATGCGATTTTGGTCTTAATTGTGGTGAAAGAAACAAAAATAGCACCAAAAATATTAAAGGAAAAATGGGGAACCATTTCTCATATATATTTTTTTTCAAGATAAATTTTGTAGGGAAATTCAAGGGATGTTTCCCCATTGTTACATCAAGATTTGCCTCACCTTATGCAATCTTGCACAGAGGGTCTTATTCCATTTCTCTATGCAGACTTATCTTCCCTGTTGATAAAATCCAGAGATAAAAATAAATATTTTTCCACATGTACGCATCTTGCACACTATACAACGTGCGTATACAAAGGCTGCTCCACTACAGCCTGCATACATCGGGATTTGTGCCAGAAAATGAAAATGAAATGTTGAGTTTTCATGTCATGACATGAGATCTCTGATCCTTGGCCTTACATATACTGAAAATGTTTTGACTCGTCCCTTCATTTCCATTTTGAACGCTATAAGAGGTCAATTTCGAGCTATGGAAAAGGAGGAGAGAATTCAACTTTGAGAGCAAAGTTTCTCTGGAGAAATTATTTACTTCATATTGAATCGGCATCCCTTTGTCCTTTAAGTCTGAACACAACGTTCATCCCCCAAGCTCTTCCCTTATTGATTGAGAACCTCATTGTTTCTCTCTTATGAGCTTGCCTTTGGTGGAGGATTGAAGTGGTGGAGGCCCAACTGGAAGGAACTTAGTTTCTCGGTTCCAAAACGTGCGGACATAGAAGTCTGTAATATTTTCACTTGTGTTGATCATTTATTAATAGAAATACTCTTTTCCCGTCCAATTGATATCCTGCAAATATATTGAATTATTATCCCATGGGTGTATTTGTCTTGTTTATTAATGGATTATGCTATCTAATGTGCTAACATTATATAATATCACCATATGCTTGCTTTGCTTGTTTGTTGAGAACTTGTTGCAGGTATATTGCTTTGGGTTGAGTCCTCAACGGTGGACTTCAACATATAGCATATTTGTCTTGCTAGCATATTTGTTTATATAGCATACTTGAGAAGAGAGTTGATTTCTATAGCCATTTTCGTCTATTGTGGTTCACCCTAGCCATAGAGAGATTTTCCTCATAACAGAATTGGCGACCATACTGGGGATTGAATCTTCTTTCTTAGGGTTTGGAGTACTTTTCTCCTTAGATTTCTCTTGTTTCTATTGTGTTTTTTGTCGCATCATTGCTTGACAGTTTCTGGTCATTCTGTGTCTAAGTTCTCAACCTCTCTCCCTTGCATGACCTTGTTTTGAAGCATATACACACCTTTTTCCTTGACAGTCACGTATATATGCATGTTGTCTCACTACAAGATGCATATATATGCTTTGTTTCCCTAAACAGTCGCGTACATCAGTTTTCCTGGTTGGTTTGCTTGGTCTGGTGGTTTCTTGGTGGGATTTGATGTTTGTTGAGTCTTCTTAGGTCTCTGTAGTGCTTGTTAAGTGCTTGTGGGATGACAAGAAACCCATCTTTGGTTGAATTTCTGGGCAAAGTCTTTCTCATCATCTTTTCATTTTTTATTGTCCTTGTACATTGGGCTGGGTGTTTTGCTGCTTGGTATCCTACTCAAGTCATCTTGTTATATACACAGGAGGGTTATATATCAAGTTACTTTTCAGTCCATGCATTTTCAGTTTTGTTATATTGAAAATACAAAAAAAATAGGCATTTTGCATTGCTTGGCATTTTTGTCTTTTGAGTCCTTTTCATTAGCTTAGTGCATATAGTGAAAGATTGCATTTTTACTTCTGAATTGCAGAGTTGAATTTGAAAATTGCATTGGTTTTTAGAAGCATATCATTCATTGAAAGTTAAAGTTAGGACTTTGCATCGTTTTCATATTTACTTTTCTTGCAGATTCATAACATCACGAGTTTCAATACCATGCATTTTTGAGTAATCACGGCCATTAAAATTAACTCTATAACTTAAAATTGATTAGTCACAATTTTATTTTCTAGGGTACACAAACTAGCCTAGGATTTAGTGCCTTGGGATAGGATTTTGTGAATAAACTTCTCCAAGGCAATTAAATCAACATATGTGTCTAAGAAAGGGAGTGGATAAATCCATTGTATAATTCATAAGATCATGAGGCTCCGCTCACACCGGAGTTAATCACGAGGTCGCGCGAAGTTGGTTGAAGGGATATCCCTCTGATACCTTCCTAGCATCAGAGATATTTCTAGGGATCTATTCATATCTAGGGATATTGCTAGTGCCTTTACCTCCGTGAGAGGCAATAATTTCAAGGTTTCGGGCTTTGTTACCCTGCCCATACTGTGCACGTGACTTACGACTGCTCGCCTGTGCATCAGTTATACAGTGGTTTATTAGTTGTTTGACTTAGGTGTCTCATAGCTTACTTGAAGAGGTTATTCTGTAGGTACCCTAGATCAGATAAGGGTCGAACAAAACACAACCTTTATGGAGGATTACCTCTCCGGGTGGATCTGACCGACTGGTTGTTAATCCCACGAGGGCCCTTATAACTGATTTTGTTACCTTCGATATTTAACAAGGAGTCTCAGGCCCCTCCTGGGTGAGACATACCTTCTTTAGGGAGGGAGGCCACTCAACCACTTTACCTCGTTTGCATGTACATTGGTCGTTTGACTTCTGGTGTGCTCTTTGATTACTAGTTGTCCATAGGATATATTTTTTATCTTTAGAGTTTTAAGTCAACGTAGAGTCAGACCAGCCTCCCCGTCGGTCCCATCGCTTGTTATAGTTACCACCAGATTTCGAGTCTTTTCCTTCTAGAAGGCATAGAGTTATTAGGAGTGGTACACACACATCCACCGTTTAGACTTGTGATTCTACAAGGATGAGTACTGAACCTGGTCTTCAGAATATTGGGAGCCCTTCGACTCCCATACCCACTATAGTTAATGGCACCCCTTGGACTACTGCAACCTCAATGGTTGTAGTGTTGGAGGCACCTATCATTACTATGGATCGTCCTATAGTAAATTCTCAAGCTACCACCTCAAGTCCTTTTGGGTCTCTTGGTAACTCACTGGGCTATAATGTTCAGTCCATCCCTATGGATTTTAGTCCTTTTTTTATGGTATGCCCAACTTCACTTCACAGTTTTCGAACTCCATCCCAGCTGTTGGCTCTAATGCTAGCATTGGGCTCGGGGACAGTACACATCCCCACACTCATTTTTTGTTTGGTGGTTCTCAGATCCCTCAAACAACTCCTAATATGGGAGGCATTCTTGTTTTTAACCCCGGGTCCAACCCTCCTGCTTCTGGATGGAGCAACTAACCTGGTAGACAAGCTTCGACTCAAGTTCCATCCTACAACCCTACCTCCTCGGTGCAGATTTCGACCAATACTTTTGGCATGAGGAATCCATCTCTATCCTCGAGATTCCCACCCAGAGGAGGTCAATTTCACACTTTGGGGAACCCTCAACCCGGATCCAATCTGGTTGTGGGAAATTTCTATAACCCTCAATAGAACATTCCTATTGGAATGATGCCCAACCTTTTATGAATCAGCCCGAAGGAGGGCCTTATAATTCCAGACAGGGCCATGGTGCTTACCAGAACCCTGGATGGCATGCAGTTCCTCAAGCAAAATCTTTCCCAGGAGCTTGGAGCCAGATGTCACAACCTTGTCTCCCTTTGCTAGCCATGCTTAATCTGCCATATTTTTCTAACTTAATGAATGACCCAGTGATTCATGATCTTATATGCCCCCCCGTCCCCACTAAGATTCCTTCAAACATCCCAAAGTTCGAAGGTAAGAATGGAGAGAATCATGGTGACCACGTCACTACCTTTCACCTTTGGTGCTCATCAAATTTCCTTAATGACGATTTTATTCGATTAAGATTATTTCAATGCACCCTCATTGGATTTGCTGTGAAATGGTATAATGAGCTACCTAGTGAGCATATGGGACTTTTAATCAGTTGGTGTTTCTCTTCCTTAACCACTTCCAGTTGCCCATTCACTATGATGTTGGCCTTGAACTTTTTTCGACTTTACGCCAGGATACCGCCACTCATATCTCGTACCATATCTAAGAGTGGCATAGATGTAAGAGGTTTATTAAGACCCCTATACCCCCATATTTTCTTTTAGAATGATTCCTTAAGTCTTTTCATGCTCCTATCTCAAAGGACGTTGCTACTTCTGGGGTTTCCAGTGAGGAAGAAGTGATCTTTAGAGCCCAGCAGTTAGATTTGATATGCTCAGCCTGGGATGTTATATCACCTTCTTCCAGACACATCGCAGTCAACTTACGACCTGATACAAAAGGCCGGACCTCATGCCGATGACATTGTAGGTACTTCCAATGTAAAGTCTGCGGACTCGATGACAAGCCAAATGAAATAGTTGTCTCTAAACTAGTCTGCATGAGGACCATCTTCATCTGTGTCTTCCAACCCCACTCAGTTGACGGATGTACACAACATGCAATCGTCGTCCAACCTAAATGGTAACCAACAACCAGGCAGGAATAAGAAGAAAGGATGTAATAACCATAAGTGTGGGAAGAATGGTAATAAACCCAAGGACAATGGAAATAATAAGAAGACGGGTAATAATGTTGGAGAGGGAAAATAAGAAAGACGTAAGGTGAAGTTTCCCTATAATATTTTCACCAATGATCACCTTACCCATTTATGCCCCAAACTTGCCGAATCTGTGAGGCTATTATCTCAATCAATCGATGTGCTGACGAATCCATTCCCACATAATCAGCACATGGCCTCAAGCTCCTCAAATGCCGGAAATGCAGCTGGTGGAAGCCAAAACTAGAAATTGCAAGATGATGATTGTTTATGTATCAATATGGTTGATGTGAAAGTTAATGTAGCCACTCGATATTAAGATTATAGCTCTTCACAAGATATTCCTGGTCTAGAATCTCCTCCTCCTCCTCCGGAGACGAGTTTACATATTGAAAAAATAGAGTCATCGCCTCGTATTCCGAAAGGAGTACTGAAGTGCTCTACCCATAATATTAATTCTAGAGCCACCCATAACTACTATATTGTTGAAGACCTGGGTCAAACCCCTTGTGTAATGTCGGATTTGGAGGTACTCCAGACGTGTCCTTCATAGAAGAATTCCTTAATAATTTCTTTAGGAGCTCTAGAACCCAGTGGCTCAAAAGTTATCAAGTTTGACGTCAGAAATGTGAAGCGTCGCTTGACTTACCATGTGGCTTTCCAAATCCAGGTGGAGTACTCAAAGTATACAATCAAACGTGCGATTGTTGATGAAGATGTTTCTACATGTGTGATGTCCCTGATCTCTTTGAAAGCTCTCAGTTATCCAACTATTTCTAAGTCATCGAACATATTGACTAATTTTTATGGTCATTCCTTCTACCCTCATGGTATTCTCCTTTCCATTCTGGTTTAGTTAGGTGGGAAGATGGTAGAGGTGGAGGTAGAGGTAGTTGATGTGCCTCTTGATTATAACTTGTTACTAGGACGCAATTGGACCTATGCTATGATCACCATTGTGTCTTATGTCTTCCATACTCTTTGTTTTCCTCATGAAGGGAGGATCGTGACGATCTATCAGTTATCCTTTGTGTGCTCTAGTCCTAATGCATCTATTGGACCGTCGATCCCCGTGATCGACAATTCTCAGCCGACAACTGACAATATTGGTGTCAGAATGTATTCTTCCCTTATGGGTACATTTGACTTCGCAACACTGAGTCATCATGTTTATACTATGTCCAGTAGACCCGTTTCGACTGGGAGGTCCATTCTTTTCCGCACTTCTTATTTTAGTGATCTGTGGACCCTACCTTCCCTGACTTCGTCTTGTGAAGGTTAGTTGCATGCTAGAATGGCCATGCCACTATTAGTAGCAGTTATTGCGTATCAAGTTGTTCTTGACTCTTCTGCCAATCCTGATCCTATTCCCTCGCCGAAAAATGAGGAGGATCTTGTTATTAGGCCTGTGTGGGCCACTTCATTGTCTTGTTCACATGATTTCCTCGATGATAGTTTGAATTTAGACGAAGATATCATCGAAGCCATGAATGGTTCTCAAAAACCTTAGAATGATATGCATCACTGCTCTTATTTTATCCCATAGCTTGAAAGAATCGAACAAGATGACTTTCGATCTACTTTGAGTGAGATAGTCGGTCACGTCGTAGCTCCACTTGATATGCATGACATTTATGCTGAAGGAAAAATGGTGCTTACTTTTCCTACCGTCACGATTGATATCTCTCATACCCCTAGCAAGATTGAAAATGTAAATATCGGTGCAGATTGTTCACGAGAAGAAATCTTGATCTACACCAAACTCTTCAAGGAATTTTGAGATGTATTTGCTTGGTCATATGAGGAGATTCCAGGAATCGACCCTCGTATTTTTGAACATGAGATTAAAACTTATACGAATTCTAAACCTGTTCGGAAATGTCTTAGAGTTGTCAACCCCTGAAAGGCCCCTACTATTAAGGCATAGGTGGAGAAGCTACTTAATACTGGCTTCATCTACCCGGTTCCCTTGACTGAATGGGTATCCAATCCCATTCCTATGGATAAGAAGCAAGGAACCATCCATGTATGTATGGAATTTCATGACATGAACAAGGCCTATCCTAAAGACAACTTCTCGACACCTTTCATCAATCATATTCTCGATGAGTCTGCAGGAAGTGAAGTATTTTATTTTATGGACGGATTTTCAGGGTATAACCAAATTCATATCAAACCTGAGGATCAACACAAGATGACATTTATTTTTACTTGGGGTACTTTCGCATACAGGAAAATGCCT
This sequence comes from Picea engelmannii, assembly GCA_009831015.1. NCBI lineage: Eukaryota > Viridiplantae > Streptophyta > Pinopsida > Pinales > Pinaceae > Picea > Picea engelmannii. The sequence continues at coordinate 444,271 of ML782163.1, forward strand.
TTCGGCCTTAAAAATGCCGGAGGAACCTTTCAATGTGCCATGACTTTCGATTTTCACAATCTTAAGCATATAGTCGAAGCTTAACTTGATGATCTAGCTTCTCACTCTCGCAAGAGAGTGGATCACTCTACTCACCTTTAGCATGTTTTTGAAAGATGTCATTACTATAGAATCTGGTTGAACCCTCACAAGTGCATCTTTTGCATTAAGTTTGGTCATCTTTTGGGTTTTCTAGTTTCTAAGACTGGGATCATGGTAGATCCACTGAAGGTTGAGGCAATACTTTGACTTCCTCCCTTGCGCACGATTAGACAAATTCAGGGTTTACAGGGGAAAGCTAACTTTTTTCGTCGGTTTATAGTGAACTATGCCACCATCACTAAAGGTTTCATGCATCTTTTGAAGAAGGACACCCCTTTTATCTGGGATGAGCAAGCCCAAGAGTCTTTTGATGCTTTAAAGAAATCATTGGTATTGGCACCTTTGTTGAAGCCTCCTCACTACAATAGTTATTACTTTCTTTATATCGCCACGTCGGAGGATACGATTGGTATGGTTCTGGTTCAGGAGGATGATGAGATCCATGAGCACGTCATCTACTATCTTAGTTGAACCTTGGTGGGTCCTGAACTTAATTATTCTCACATTGAAAGAATAGCTTTGGCTGCCATGCACTCAGTCCAACGTTTGCGTCATTATATATTACTTTGCAAGAGTACAATGATTGTTGATGTGAATCCATTGCAATATGTCCTTACCAGGCGTATAATAGGGGGGAAATATAATAAATGGATTGTCATTTTATAGGAGTTTGATCTTGATTTCTCTTCTGTGAAATCCAAGAAATCACTAGTCTTCGCGGATTTAATATCAAACTTTCCATGATTAGATGAGGATGTTATCCATGTTGATTCATTTTTGGATGAACACATTTTTCTCGTCTCGTTGTCCGACCCCTGGTATGGAGACATTGTTCTCTATCTTCAAACCTTAAAGTTCCCTTAGCATCTCTCGCGAGATGACCGACGATGTGTAAGATACCAAGCTAAGAAATATACTATCATCAGTGACACGATGTATCGTCGAGGAATAGACAATATCTTGCATCGTTGTTTAACTCACGGAGAGGCAAAGTCTGTCCTGAATGATTGTCATAGTGGGGCTTGTTGTGGTCATCTATCTGGGCTTGTGACAACCCAAAAAATGTTGTGAGCCAGTTATTTCTGGCCTACTATCTTTAAATATTGTATTGAAGTAGTTAAGAAGTGTCATCCTTTCCAGGTGTTCACTCGGAAAATGTGCTCTCATCCAGCCCCTCTTCACCCTGTCATTATCATCGGTCCCTTCACCAAGTGCGGGGTGGATTTCATGGATTGCAACCCAACTTTGGTTGGGGGGCATCAACACATTATCATGGTTGTCGACTACTTTACTAAGTGGGGCAAGGCCATGCCTACAGTTAAATACGATGGGAAGAATTCTGCCTTCTTCGTATTCAATCAAATTATCGCACGGTTTGGTATCCCGAGTGAGATTGTCACTGATCATGGCATTTACTTTCAGAACAAAATGATGGAAGAATTACCATCTAAGTTGGGGTTTATACATGGTCATTATTCTCATTATTACCCCCAGGAAAATGTACAAGTAGAGGCCGTAAAAAATTCTCTCAAGATCATTTTGAAAAAAATTGTCAGTTAGAGCAAGTCCAACTGGCACATCATGTTATATCCCACACTCTCGACATATTGAACCTTGGTCAAGGCTGCCACCGATTTTTCCCATTTTAAGTTAGTGCACAGTGTGGACTCGATTTTACCTATTTAATGAGAAATACCTTCTCTCAAGTTGGCATCCACGCTACTACCTGACCCTTCCGATCTCGAGTGACGCCTTGTGCACCTACAGAGTATTGATGAGCAGCGTCGAGACACCTCTGTGACTATCGAGGTGAACAAAAGATGTGTCAAGGTCTAGTATGATAAGTCCATATGTCCTCGGTTGTACAATGAGGGCGACTTGGTCCTCTTGTATGATCAAGACAAAGAACCACTAGGGACAGGCAAGTTTAATCCCATGTGGCACGGTCCTTACATTGTGCGATGTGTTCAAGAAAAAGGGGCCTATGAGTTAGAATATTATGAAGGGAATAGGTTGGTCGAGCCCAGAAATGGGCTCTACTTGAAAATACATTACGCTTGATCCCCAAGATTGGGCGAAACTCTTTGTATACTAATGTAATTTAGTGTATATATCTTTTTCCTTTCTTTTCATCTTCGAGTTGCTTATCGAGTTTTCACTTGGTTGACAGATGTCAATGGAGTCTTCGATCTACCTAGGATTCACAGACGGAGCTAGTCCTCATACACAGAACTTGGCTTCTGCGGCTTGGGTGGTTTTCTCACCTGAGGGTCTATTGGTGTCTTCAGGTGGCGTATGCCTAGGGCCATCCACAAACAATGTGGCTGAATATAGCATCATTATAGAACTTCTGCATGATGCTATCTCACATGGTATTCATTTGTTAGAGGTTCACTTGGATTCCTAGTTAGTAGTATGTAAGTAGAAAGACCGTTATCGCGTGCGTGATCCTACGTTACTCCGACGATTTCTACGGGTATGTCTTTTAAAACGAAAGTTTGATTTTATTACATATTATCATATTCCTAGGAGTTCTAATCATGTATCCGATGTTTATGCTAATTTTGTTTTAGATTGGCATTTGTCATATAATTAAAAGCAAATAAAACCATCTCATCAATGTACACATTGTAAAATATAAGTAAAGCCGAAGATCCTTTTTTATATATTTCAAAAAATATGGTTTTTATATTACAAAATTGGGGCTAATACTCTCAATACACATATACAACCACTGCTGCAATATCCCACTACATTTATGCCTGTGGCACCAGATGTGTGTCATGGTAACAAACCACGGTGTTTGTGAGATGCCGGAAGAGTCGTACCCATGCCCTGGGTACACCAACCACTTGTCGCTACATGGATTCAGACAGATCCTCTACTTGAACCATGGGAATCCTCTGAGTCAAACACGACAGGTTTCCCTTCACGTTTTGTAAGACTCTCTTAGTTTCTCCTCATGGTGCCTCATCTCCCCGATTCCTCCGCCGATGTCGAGGGAAACCTTTTGGCCGTCGTGGACCCACGTCTACATTACACAAGTGTCTAGTCAATACTTAAGCACCATCCAAAAACATTTTTGTTCTATTTTACAAAAATACAAAAAAAAAATGAAATATGTAAAAACATTTGACATACCTATGTCACCGTAGGCAGTCCCTGGTGGGAGTGGCATGTCTGGATCTCCTCAGAAGTCTATCCCTGGATAAGAATAGTCATTTAGGGCAATGACTTGTCGCTACTACCAGTAGAAGAAATCTTCGTTGTAGGGTGTTGGCACCATACCTCCCCCCTGCCACCTCATTACATCGGTCCACCATTCCATGGCTAGATTGCGAGGTCCTCTCAGAAATATATCGACTCTAGGTCCCAGACCTAAAACTCGCTCGAAGAAGAAACTGCATAGGATAGAGGCAAACCCAAAATTTCTCTTGCTCCCATGTTTGCACGCTATCAATTGGCTCTTCATATTTTCCAGTAGTGAGGTACACCAATCATATACTATGGGTATCATACACTGCACTGCATAGAACATGAGCGGCCTCGTTGCTTGGTGCAATGAGGTCGAACCTATGATACTGGTCAATACAAGAACAATAATCTTCAGGCTGAGATTGTTTATTGCCCGGATAGGGATTTGACTCCCTACCTTAAGAGTCTCTGCTACAAAGTGGGTGTCTATGTACTCCTTTATTTTCATTCCGATCCCTGCTCCCCATGATTTGAGGTTTACAACCTCTCCCCGGTGTGATAAACTAGTCAAAAAGTAAATGTCCTCTACTTCAATTCTCAATGGTTGTCCATCAAGATTGAATCTTTCACTCTTAGGATCCCAGTAACCCACAAGAATCTCGAGCAACCTCACCTGGGCTCTCCTTCCTTCGAGCGCCCAAAATTGATACAACCCACATCTCTTCAAGGCCATTTGGGGCCCCAGATCTCAATCTACAACAACATAGACCTCCTCATTCTCTCTCTCTCCATTCAAGAACCTTCTTGTCAAGGACAAATAAAAAATTGAGTTACAATCCTTAAAATTCTTTCTTTGTGTGTCTGTACATGAACTACTTAGCTTACAGTCGTGTATAGGGTTAGCTATACGCATCCTGCAGTTTATACAGGAACGTATAACTCATCGTATACGCAACCCAATTTAAGACATCCCGCGTACACCTATTTTCACATTTGGCACCCTCAATAACTAAAAATTTGGAACCTAATTCAAAAATTTAATCCACTAAAATTGAATAGGAAGGGAAGTAGATTTACCTGATCCAGACAGTTGTTGATTTCGTTGCCTGACGCTCCTGTAATCGTCGTTTGAATCTTGGAGATATTTTGGTCCAATTTGCATTATTTGGGTAAAAAAATCAAAATAGTATAGTAATTTTTGGTTTTGTTACTATTTATAAACTATTTTTACCCACTTTATATAGTTTTAAGTCATTTTTTCACTTAATGGACTAATACAAAGGTGGATTGAGCTGGTTTTTGCAGCTTTAATCTAAGATTCTTGCAGATTTCAACGTTATGTCGATTGTTCGTCACCACGGCAAGGTATTTTCATTACCCAACATATAGGATAGGTATCCACTCCGTTATGCATTTTCACATTATTCTATAACTGTAACTCTTTATGCCTTAGGTATGAACCCATTTGTTGTGACACTGAACCTTCCATCTGCTATAAGTCATGTCGTTATCAAGTGGTAGAGTTTTTACCAAACATGCAGATATTTTTCCATAGGATCGGGAGTCCCTAATAGATAATACATGACTTGATGTTGAGCCTCATTCATCACTCATACACATGTTGCCTTATAACCAAAGACTCTCAAACGAGTTTAATTTAAGCTATTTTCCAACTCGTATTTAAAAAGTGAAAAGATTTTTGAGTGATTTGTCCATTTCACACTCGTTAAATTGGACTTGAAAGGTCGTGAGTCTTAGTTAAGCTCTTTTCTGACTCGTTATCAAAAAGTAAAAATATTTCCAAGTGAACTTGTCTCTCTCACACTCGTAAATTGGATTTGAAAAGACATCTATTTGACACAGGTTTATCCCTTTTCTACACCAAGTAGACTAAAAGACATAAAAAATGACATTTTTTTGGCATTAAGTTGTGATTGCATCTCATGCCCTTGCTTGCAGTATTGAGCCGATAGATGGTTCTTTCTTTGTGTCATAAACCATTTGCCTCGGCAGTTTTTGCATCCTCAACCAATCAGATTCTTGTTTATATCCTTCGCAATTTGACACCCTATACCTAGGAGGAAACATTCCCCTGAGTGTCCATCTCCCACATGCATTTCCCTGCATTGAGAATAGGTATGTTCCACTGCTGGAACTAGTTTTGCTTACTTGTGACACTCGTTTCCTCCTCTGTATCATAACATTCATTTGTCTATGAAAAAACAAAAAAAAACGGGTGGGAAGAGAGTATTACCTCATATTGGCAACATTCGTGTCGCCTTTGGATGGAGCACAAAGTTATTGATTCCATCATCATAATTTTTGGATTAGCATGGCCTTAGGAAGATGAGCTCATTACAAAGTCTTCTCTACTAACTGGTTACTCTTTCAGTCCCTATAGAGAATTTCATTGATTCCTCCTGCATCTCATGGTTTCGTCGTCGGGTCTATGCTGTCGGAGTCCTCCATATGTCTCATGCTATTGTTCAATGGAATTCTATCAACCTGTGTCGGCCACTCCTAAGAACTCTTGACTTTGCATGTTGACCATACCCTCAATATGTCTAAGAATCACATGATATTGTAGTCCTATCATGCACCCTGGCCCTACTTTCATCATTGATAGGTAACCTTGAACCCAATAGTCAACATTTCATCATCAACCATTGATTGGGTGGTTTCCCTTGTGTTTGACGACAAGAAATCTATTCACACATTGGGATTTCTGCAATGTCTTGGATGTTATTAGCATTATTGGTGGTTTCCTTGCCTTTGTCAACAATTTTCATCATTGTCTTCTATTCAAAGGGTCTTTTTTGTGTACCGCTTGCACTTGGCACATGCAAAAGACACACACGTTCGTTGGTTCGTGAACATGTTCTTTGTCCGATTTCCACCAAATAATGAAGCTCCTTCTTTGTACCTCTTGCTGACTGATGAGAGATGCCTTAATGCTCTCCTTTCAACGGGTCTCTTTCCATCGACTTTAGGCCATTTATTCTGGAAATGAGACCTAGATTCTTATTAGTACCTTGAGGCTTGCAGTCATCAGTGGCAGGCTCTCTCGCCATCGACAGTTGGGAATACATCAATGTCTCTTGATCGATGGATTCTTCAGGTGTTTGACACCAACTCCTTTATTCACACTTGTAAGATTGTACTCGGTGCCTTGATACCTACTTTCATTATTGGTAGGATGTCTCGCGTTTGTTAACGGTATACATCAATGAATGATAATCAAACAATGACTCATTATGTTCGACCTCAACTCCTTTATTCACATCATGTAGACTTGCACCCTTGGAGGATTGTGTAGAATACTTGAAGACATCACTATGTGGCTGCAACTTTCTTGAGTTGTTGCTTCCTTTTCATTGGACCAGTACCTATATGAATTCATTGATCATGGGAGATCGGATTATACTCCATGGTATTCAGATATCTTCAGATTGGTTTTGAAATTGGTTCTACTAGGCCTTGTTCATGACTCAGACAACTATTGGCATGTAACCACATTTTTATTTTCCTATTCATGGTCACAGACACTTGTTTGGTATATTTTCACATGGATCTGTAGAGTAATTTTATTGGTAGACATATATGCAAAGTCAGTGTATAATGTAATGAGAAGCTAGTTCATCCAGTTGGTTCCCTAACACTCTACTTTTGGGTTTTTTATAATGTATTTCGGCCATCGTAGATACTCCTCTGACCTCACACATTAGGGGGAATCTGTTACAACAGGATTTTCCTCACCCTATGAAATCTTGCGTAGAGGGCCTTAATCCATTTCCCTATGTAGACTTATCTTCCTTGTTGATAAAATCCAGAGACAAAAATAAATAATTTTCCACATGTATGCATCTTTCACACTATACAACGTGCGTATACGCAAGCTACTCCACAACAACCTGTGTACATCGGGATTTGTGCCAAAAAATGAAAAATAAATGTCGGTTTTCCATGTCACGACATGAGATCTCTGATCCTTGGCCTTCCATATACTAGAAATGTTTCGAATCGGCCCTTTAGTTCCATTTTGAAAGCTATAAGAGGCCAATTCCAAGCTATGGAAAAGGAGGAGAGAATTCAACTTTGAGAGCAAAGTTGCTCTGGAGAAATTATTTACTTCATATTGAGTCTGCATCCCTTTGTCCTTTAAGTCTGAATACAGTGTTCAACCCCCAAGCTCTTCCCTTGTTGATTGAGAACCTCATTGTTTCTCTCTTATGAGCTTGCCTTTGGTGGAGGATTGAAGTGGTGGAGGCCCAGATGGAAGGAACTTAGTTTCTCGGTTCTAAACCGTGTCGAAATGAAAGTCTGTAATATTTTCACTTCTGTTGATCATTTATTAATAGAAATACTCTTTTCTCGTTCAATTGATATCTTGCAAATATAATGAATTATTATCCCATGGGTGTAGTTTTCTTGTTTATTAATGGATTATTCTATCTAATGTGATAACATTATATAATATCACCATATGCTTGCTTTGTTTTTTTGTTGAGAACTTGTTGTAGGTATATTGCTTTGGGTCGAGTGCTCAATGGTGAACTTCATTGAACATCTAGATGAGGTAAGCCTTTTATCTTGTCTTGCTAGTATATTTGTTTATATAGCATACTTGAGAAGAGAGTTGATTTCTGCAGTCATTTCCGTCTGTTGTGGTTCACCCTAGCCATAGAGATATTTTCCTCATAACACCGATATTTGTGGATGACATCGCTAATAAAACCAATAAATCCATCACCGTAAATTAATGCACCCAACCTAATGACATTCTAGATGGACACATGTTAACATGAAACTGGCCATATGGACATCATTATTGGCGACAACTAGTTCAACTAACCCCTTGAAATTCGTTGCATTTATTGCTTAAAAAACTTATTATTAAATTTTATTGTTACTATTTTATTTATTTCAATAAATAATTAAATGATTGCAATATTTAACAAATAATTTATATTATTATTATTAATGAAAATCATTTTATATTTCTTTGAAAATATAATACTCCATTAAAGTTTTTTTTTGTTTGTTAATTTGGCTGAACCTGTTGGCATCGGGATTAACCTGTGGCTTGAGAAACCGTGACTCAGGGGCATCTAAGCCGTCAAAATCACCCGAGGATCGCACCCAGCCCGAGCCACACCAACCCTTAACATGGTTGGATTTTTTGTCCCCGCAGGTTTCGAACCGATGACTTTAACATCACGGAGTGGCTTAACAACACACTTCGTCACCGACTATCCTACACCTCGGGGACATAATACTCCATTAAAGTTATTATATATATATATATATATATATATATATATATATATATATATAATTTGTTGCAATCATGCAACAAAGCCTATACAAAGCCTATTATTCTCTTAAGAGGGTGTGGGTGCATAGAGCCTTTTTCCCAGTTAACCATCCATAAAAAGGTGGGTTCCCACTAAAAAGTTGTTGCAAGTATGTATTCAAAACCAAAATTCTTAAAATATTAAGTACTAACCAAAATATATGCATGTTCAAAAATATAGAACCTATTAGTAAAAAATATAGAATTTATATGAGTGAATATATACATACATATAGATAGATAGTGAACACATATAGATAGATAGAAATAGTACGATGTATGTGAAACTAGGGACGTCGACAATATATATATATATATATATATATATATAT
>ML782163.1:453428-476567 GCA_009831015.1 Picea engelmannii
ACATCACTGACATTTTTGATAACATTTGTTGAAGGTTGTGAACTGTATAAAATAAATACAATACATTATTTGTCTGATGACTTATGTCTTTAACTTTTTATTTAAAAAAATAACAATGAAAAAGGAATATGATCTAAATAGGCCAAAAGTGATTTGAAAAATGATATAATTTTTATAATATAAAAAAAATACAATGTTGATGTCTTGAAGGTGTAGATCAATTGATGATAGAGTGTACTTTCAAGATAATCCTTGTGACGTTATTGGTTCAAACCTTGCAAAGTTGTGTGTATCGCACATGAGAATGTAATGGTACACTTGGAGGTTATAGTGGTAGCGGTCGGAATCAACCTCGTGTCATGTGAATACGAGCCTGCCTAGTGGCCAAATCTGCCATATACAAAAAAAATAAAAAATAATAATATTGGTACTATTAGCTCTCAAACTCTACCATAGGAGGAAAATTCCTAACCTCAATCATGAGATCCTCGAGGTACAACATGCAAGTGAATTGAGAAGATCCATATTTTAACCCTTTGAGTTCATATTGATTTCCTTCCAATTCATATCTCATGAATAATTTGTTATGAACCAATGCCTTTAGAATAATAGAAAATCAATGAATAACAATCCACTTTGAGGGGGAAACCTCCTTTTACAATATATTCAATGTACAATATGAGATATGATGATCCCAAGACTAAATCTATGTGGTATATATATATATATATATATATATAGGAGAAAAATGGTACAATTATAATGAAAGGGTGCAATGAAGGGTTCTAGTCAACTTACAAATATAACACTAGAAATGTAATAATTCAATATCTAGGGATTAATAAGGGGGTTTCATACATAACATAGGGCTTTAACTAGGGATTAACATGCCCCTCCCATTCAAAAAAGTGTTGTACTCAACACTTGACTAACTACAAGCATTTATGCATGAAGAACTCATCTTCCCATGTCATCTCTTCCATTGGTAGGTTCTTCCATTTGACGAGGTACTATGTAATTGCTCGATTTCTTAGCTACTTAATCCTTTTTTCAAGGATTTTTTTTCGTTCTAGTATGATTTTTTCTTCTTCATTAATCTCCGGTAAAATAATTTGGATTGCGATCTTGTTTCCGATTATCTTCTTTAAGAAAGAAACATGGAAGACTAGATGTACACATGAAGATGGAGGCTACTCCAATTTGTAAGCCATACTTCCAATCCTTTGTAGCTTCATAAATAACCAATCCCCCACTTCAAATTCTCTTTCACTATGGTGTTGATCTAGTTGTTTCATCCTATTTTGTGCCTGTTGATGGGTCTTAAATACCTAGTTCAACAGTAGGAATGAAACCCACAACCGAGGTCCAATTATAATCTGCAACATTTGGAATGGAATGGTTCTCCAAATCTTGTGATTCGGCCAATTAATCGATGGGCTTTAACGTTTTCTTGTGAAGGCTCTTCCTTCAGTTTGGACTATCTCTTTTGTATTTTCTCTTGGGCGGGACCGATGTAAGGTGTAAGCCGGCATAAACCAACTTGGAAACAAAACATAATTAAGTTATAACTACTGGGGAAGAGGCTAATCTTGGGATAACCTGCTACTCAAACATGCAAACGCCAATTCTATACCATGGGCCTAATACTAATATGTTAATGATGTGAGCATTCAATTACTGTCTGAGATTAATAATTATCAGAAATAAAACATATATCCAATAAGATAACGACAAGAAAAATAATTCATATACCATAATCATTCATCACATAATCACACAATGATTCATCATCTTCATCATTAAAGAAAAGAACAACAAAGCATTGCACTAGATAACTTGACAATAAATTGGAGAACTCTTACTTGTTACATCTATTCATGAAACAAGATAGGAAATAGTTCTTCTCTGTGTCCACTCACACATGCATTCGATGAAAATAACTTTGTCTTTGGTCCAGAAGGACTTCTCAATTCATAGAAGCTTCAAAATAATTCTTAACAATTAGAAATAAAGATTTATTGCAACAACCATCGACCCTCAATTAATCGGTCAAGGTATTTATTTATAATCTAAAGTTCCACTGAAAACAACAGCTAAGTGCAGTTTAAGAAAATCAAAATACGCCATGTGGCGTCATCTTCCAACAGTTTCATTAACAATCAACTCAAGATAGTTCTCTGAAAATATGAATTTTCTCATACTCAGACCAATTGATAAACAATTTGTTGCAGGTTCGAGCCCATGGGAACCTGTGCTGCTCCATCACATGCACCCAGTATTTCTCTAGACTGGAGTTTAATTGATGTAGCACAGTTAGAGCTCTAATAGGATGGTCTATAAATTATTTCACTTGCCTTGGTACTGCGTCAGTCATATTCACAAGCTATTCATCCCATAGTGAAATTTTCTTGGCATGTGTCCTGACTATGTCACACAAGTCGACAAAGTTGTCGAGGGTGCCAAAATTGGGGAGTCCGATATCCTTCACTGCCTCGTTGATCTTACCTCAATGTTTCCTTCAGGTTCCTTAGCAAGGTTGTAGAGTGAAATTTGTTCGGTAGTCAGAGAAAAATTTCCTGCAATCGGGATTGACATCGTTTAAAAATTATTTATCAGGAAAACATAGGAAAATGTAAGCGAAAAAGTCAATTGATGCGAACCTATAGAGCTTCTAGTCCCGATTTTTAAATACTTACATGCTCCCAGTAGATTTTTTGAATGACTTGTAGTGTCTCTATCCACGCCACTACTCCCCTTCAGTTTTGATGAGTTACATCCGCGCGCCAAAGCATGGCAGATCAGGTATGGAAGATACGAGCGTTGAAGCTATTCTAGAGGTCGATTTCCCCTTGGGGTTTGGAAAGGATGCCAGATTTGAACGTGTGTTGAAAGTGTACATCAGCTCCCAAAAGGTCGGATGTCGTAATAAAAGAAGTTGTTAAATTCCCCAAGTCGAGGCAATTTGTTACCCCAAAGGTTGTATCACCAAGTGCGTCAACCATCATTTGCCAATAGTGGAGGCTAGGAAGATTAAAGAGATTGGAAATGATTGTACCATAAATTCTCTGCAACTCTTATCAGCTGCATTTCAAATGTTCTGGCTCATATCCATCATGCATACATGAAATATTAATTCCTCAAAACATCTCGTCCTAATAAATGAGTATTCCTTGGCACATTCCATCTCATTTCCCCGCTCTGCTATAAATCTTAGATGTTCTATGTGGGTTCTATGCATCGGTTGAGTTTGTATACAAGTAGGGACTGGTCTTGCAAGTCCAATTCTATCAGACCCTATGTCGTGGCCCTTCATCTAGTCGCATACATCTAAGCACGTGCACGTTGTCACTCCATGGGATCTCCTCAAAACACAAGACGAGGTGCACGAGGCAACCGAAGTGCCAGGTTTGAACCCCAACATGAATGGGACTCTTTCCTATTGGCATTGGGTGTTTCCGAGACTTCAACATGAGGCACCTACCTTCGCTCGAAAATGATGTCAGTGCCTCAAGTGGAGGTATAAGTGGAGAAAATATCATTTGAAGAACATGTGTTGGATGCCATGCCTTCTCAAAAGTAGACACATCGGAGGAGGGGAAGGCCGAGAAAAATTAAGGAGGTAGGAGGAGGAGAATATATCCTGACTGATCTTAGTGCACACCCGACCGTTGAGGAGTTCATAATGTGTGCTACCTGGTTAGAGCCTATTGGGAATATCATTCGGGGAAGTGGGAGCCGCATGCTAAAGATAGGGACATCTAGTTCTAACGTTGGAAACCCCAACCAACAGTTGGAGTAGACACAACTCGCCATAGCAGAACTTTATCAAGAAAATAGAGAATTGTGGAGACAGTTGGTGGCGAAGAAACAGGAGGCATCGGCACCACAAGGTCGTGAAGGAAGCACAAATTGGCTCAAGAGACAGCTTCAAGAAGCACAAGATACGATTGTGCAGCTGCATGAAGCGCAGAGGATGATGGGGGATGAGAAAATTAAAACACTGCAAGGCATGAAGAGCATTCTGGGAGAAAGTCCATGTGCAGGAGATACATGATGGGTGGGCTATTATTTTTTGTATCCTCAGAAGTGACGCATGTTTTGATAGTTTTCTTTGTTTGTTGTGAGAATTTTCACGGTCTCAATGTAACCAGGCCGGTTGGTCAAGGTGTTGGTGGTGTTTATTTGTATGTAACCTAAGCTTGGCGGGAACCTTAATATATGAAATTTCAGAAATGTTTCTCCTGAAAGGATTCTAGTCATAGTAGTTGAATGCATCGTGTTCCCTCTTTGTGTGTAAATATACCATGTTTTTATCTAAGCTTCTCGTAAAATATGTGATTTTATAATTATCGTTGTTCTGAGTTATTTTCTAAGTTCGTTGATATTTTCCTTTATAAACTTTCGATGCCGATTGATTCCGATGTGGCGTCACTGACTCAGGGCTCATTAAATAAAATATAGAACTAAGTTTTTGGGTAAGGTTCGTACTTGGGACTTTGTTTACGTTTAACATGCTAAATTGAGCTAGATAATGCGACTATCGATGTCGGGAGAGCATCGGGGATCGGTGTTCGAAAGTAATATTAACGAGTAATTTTCTTCGTGGGTTATTGTCCTTCAAGACTCCTGACCCCATAGACATTTTCAAAAATCGAAAATCGACGATTCTCATTCCTTTACTCGCACGACACTTACTCTTTTCATTTCTTCCCAATTCCGACGAGGATCGATTTTCGGCAATATTCTTGTGTTGACGCCCATTGCGTAATAGAATCTCGTCTATCGACGCTGATGAGGATCGTGGATTAGCTACTTTGGTATTCTTGAGCATTTTTCATCACCTCTAATTCTTCCTGATGCCTAACTTCTTAAGCGCGTTGGAAAGGAGTTTCGATTGTCGATTCCTTAAGTAAATGTTAGTCCCTTTTAAAGTTATGATGATTTTCACACGCTCAAGCAAACTTTAAAAGAATCAACATGGAAACACAAAAAATGACAAATCAATGCAACAATTTTCATACTGAAGTGGGAATCAAACATTGCAAGAGATCAAGTGGTACCCAAAAAGTAAAAATACAAAAAAAAATTGACATAGACTTTTTAGGTTGTGTTGAGTGCTCAAAAAATGTCGATTCATTTGGCGAAAGCAGAATCTATGTTCGTCCTCCAAGGCTCGGCTGATACAGAAGCTGATGGAGAACTTTGACTAGTTTTAAATCAGAACCTTTTTACCTTTGCATTTTAAATTCTCCAGTTGATTCTTCTGGGCCAGCCCATGGGTTTTAACCTTTTTCCTCCTTCGTTTCCTTTACCCTGACTCATGCCTCCATTTTACAAAAGTTTAGCAAAGTATTTACCATCATGAAGCCTTTAGTTACCTCTACTCACTTTCTCCGGTGTCGCTCTGCTACCATCGAGCATCCATAGCCCCAATGGAGTCACCCCGACATCACATACCTTGCTCCGCTTCCAGCGAGCATCCATAGCCCTGGTAGAGATATCTTCATACCCTCTCCTACTATTCACTCTTTTGATAATATCAACTTTATTTCAACATGATTCTCTGAGTGAGCAAGAGAGGATGATGTCTGTTTATTTGCAAAGTGAGATAGTTAAGGTGGATCCTTTACTAGCTTCTTCTTCTGGGTTCATGCATTCCTTTCCAAATTTCCTTCATTCCCTTAAGGTCTTACCAAACCACTAAGTAGACACTTCTAGCATTTCTCCGGAGTTGTTCATTTACTCAGGTTAGACAGAGGACTCCTCAAAGTAACCACAAGTTCTCCAGTGCTTCTCATGTTTGTAACTGAGGGACGAGTTAGAAACAGAGTTCGTTATGTCACATGGTTTTAAGGTCAACCATTGTCTTGCCAAAGACACTCTCAAAAGCACAAAAAACCATAAAGAAAAGAAAACAACAAGAGAAAACATTTCGCAATCGTGAAGATACTCAACAAAGAACATAAAACACACATTTTTTTTTCTTTTTGATTTCTTATTAGAAATATTGTTTTAGGGCTTGACCATTCAATGGAAGGGCATAAGTTTCCCCCCTTAGATTCTACAACTGATAAGCTCCTTCCCCAATCTTCTCATCCACTTGGAAAGGTCCAAGCCATAGATTTTGAAACTTAGAGTGCTTTCCTTTCAGTTCATTTGCTCTATCCCACTTTAGGACTAGGTCTCCTACTTCAAAGTTTTTATCTTTAGCCTTATGATTATCGAACCATATTTTCACTATCTATTGGTGAGATAGGAATTTCCATTTAGCCTTTTCTCTCTCTTCTTCCAGCATGATCAGAGTGTTGATTCTTTGCTCTATGGCCGATGAATGTTCTTCGCTGGAATCTTGGGCTAGTTGAAGAGAAGGAAGATAGAACCCATTTGGGAGGTTGGATTCTTTCCCGTAGACCAAAAAGAACGAGGAATTCCCTATAGCTTCTTTGGGTATGACTCTATCATCCCATAGAGCGTTATGGAGTAGATTATGCCAATTCCTTTGGTTATCTGCAACTGTATTCTTTAATATTCTCACTAGGTTCTTGTTAGTTGATTCTGTCACATTGTTTCCCTGGGGATAATAATTTGCAGAGTACTTAATTATGATTCCTTTGTCCAGAGAAAAATCCATCAATAGGGTGGAAGAAAAATAAGTTGCATTATCAAAGACTAGGACAGAAGGGACACCAAACCTTGTGATTAGCTATTGTTCTATGATTTGGATTACTACCTTCTCGTTTACATCGGTCAGAGGAATGGCCTCTGCCCATTTTGTTAAATAGTTGGTGGAAGTAATAATGTACTTGTGCAGTTTTGAAAATCTCGATGTAATTTATCCTATGATATCCAACCCCCATTACTCAAAAGGCCTAGAGACAGTCACAGGTTGGAGTGGGACTGCTGGTCTCTTCTCCTTCCTAGCGCTCATTTGACAAGTCTTACAGTTTCTAGTGTAAGTATGAGCGTCTTTGAACAAGGTGGGCCAATAATAGTCGGCTCTTAGAATCTTATGAGTGGTGGTGTTTCTTGCGAAATGTTCCCTGGCAGGGCCATCATGGAGCTCCTTCAACACTTTGTCTGCATATTCATGTTCAAGGCATCTTAATAGTACCCCATCATAATTAATTCGAAATAATATCGAACTTATAAGGCGATATTGCGTAGATTTTAACCTGAGAGCTCTCCTTTCCCTAGGGTTGAGATTTTCCAGAAAAGTCCCATGGTGTAGGAGATAAGTTAAATCCTTATACCAAGATGCATGTCCTAGGGATATGTATGATACTTCGCCACACCATAGTTCCATTACATTCTCCCATCTAGAAACTTCATTTACTTGGTCCTAGGCTTCGGCTGCAAGTTTGCATAATCCTTGTCCTTTTACTAGTTTGGCAAGTTTTATATCTAGATCAAATTCCTGGACTATTGCTATCCAGTTCACTCTTATTTCCCCCATTTCTTGCTGACTAAAAAAGGATCAGACCGTAGGGTGTGGCACAATCACTTTAGTGAGGTTCTTGAGGATGTAAGACCTCAAGTGTTTTAATACCTTATATACCGCATAGGCCTGTTTGTCTATAGCAGGATAATTGAGCTCATCTCCTTGAATATTAGTTCTCATGAATGACACTGGGGCCTCATTGTTCTCATCATCCTTTTGAGTCATTACTGCAGCTAATGATTGGTCGGAGGAAAAAGTATAGAGGAAGAAATCTCTACTGAAATCGGGACTTCGTAATACCGTGGCCCGTGATATAACAGTTTTGACATTGCTGAAAGCATATTTTCATTCATCGTCCCATTTAAATTCAACATCTTTCTGAATCATATTTTGTAAGGGTTTGATAATTTCTGCGAAATCGCGAGTGAATTTCCTCACAAAATTGATTTGCCTGAAAAAGGACTGCATGGATTTCTTGTTCTGGGGAAACGAGAGTTGAGCTATGGATTTAATCCTTTCTGGGTCTATATGAATACCTGCTTGAGATATAATGTGACCTAACATATTACCTTCCTCGAAATTGAAGATAGTTTTCTTAAGGTTAAATATATACTGTATTTCCTACACCTTTCGAAAATCTGAGTTAAGTGTTGGATGTGCTCTTCTCTATTTTTTGAATACAATGTTACATCGTCTAGATACACTACCACAAACTTGTTGATTAGTGCCTAGAAAGCTATGTCCTTGGCCCTTTGGAAGGTCACTCCTGCGTTAATTAACCCAAAATGCATGCATTTATAAGCGAAGGTTCCCTACTTGGTTCAGAAGGTAGTTTTTAAATGATCTTCCTCGGAAACCAGGACTTGGTTATATCCTGAGAAACTGTCTAGTTGAGAGAAAGTATTTGAGCCAGACACGATCTGTAGGAGTTGTTCCATCGGTGGGACTGGGTAATTGCCCTTTTCTGAAGCTCTGTTGAGGTTCCTAATATCTATGCATAGGCGTATTTCTCTTGACCTTTTTGTCACCGGGACAACATTTTCTACCCATGCAGAATGCCTAACCTGGAAAATGATCTTGTCATCTAAAATTTTCTTTAATTCCTGATACATGAGAGGTTTCAGGGTTGGGTGATACTTTCGAAGATTCTATTGGAAAGGTTTCACTTTGGGTTTTAACGGGATAGTGTGTTGAATTATGCAGGTATCATACGTTTTCAGATCTTGATAGGACCATGCGAAGACATATTGGTATTGTCTGAACAATTTGAGATAATATTTCCTTTCCTCCTTAGATATAGTCTTTCTGAGATTCACATTCTTTGGGTTTTTTGGGGTCCCAAGATTTATAGTTTCATGCAGGGGACAAGAGATACTAGTCTTTGCGTTTTTAGGTCCCTTAAATCGCTCTTTCAGATCACACAGATTTTCTAGATTAGCTATCCATTTCAAGATTGTGTGAGACTTCGATTTATGAATAGGTTGTCCTGTCCGAGGATCGGTCTTTGTCGATTTCTCTTGGAATACTTCATCGTCGATAGCCAAATATTTGAAATTGTCTTGGTTAGTCAATAAGTTTATGATTTGTTCATCTCCTTCAAAGACTTTCCAATTAGAAATGTTATTAGGCATCGACGGTTTATAGAGCAGCTCCACAGTGAATCAGAGGCTTCATAATCCTTGAGAGGTGATAGCCTGGAAGCAATTGTGGCCAAGGAGTCAACAAGAATATTCTTTGATCTAGGGATCGTTGTAATATTGAAGGCTTCAAAATGCTCTATTAAACTATGCACCTCCTGTTGATAGTTATTTAGGTGAGGAGAATTGCAATGTATAGTATTCCTTACTTGTCTAACGATAATTTTGAAATCTTAAAAAACCTTCAATTCTTTGACATTCAAGTCTATAGATTTCTTTAATCCTTGTACTAGAGCTTCATATTCGACAGTGTTGTTCATACATTCAAATTCTAGCCTACAGGATAGGAAATGACATTTACCTTTAGGATCAATGAGGATACACCTTGCTCCTGATCCTTCTTGCGATTTAGATCCATCAAAACATAAAGTCCAAATTTGTGAATGCCAATCACCTTTTTCCTTTTCCTCATCAATTTATTGCTCTCCTATCTTTTGTTCTGTAATCACTAGCGTAGGGCCTTGAAAAAAGAGGGCATCCTCTGTCCGTATCGGTGACTTCTCTTGAAAAATCATTTCAGAGTTTTGAGTAAGAGGGACATCAGACAAGAGAGGAGAATTTTTTTTGAACTGGGAATCGCATGAATAATTGCTCAACACGGGGAAATTCGTGGATGAGGGTTCGTTCAGGGTTTCTAAGTCAGTGATCGTATGTTTCAGATATCTCTCCCTATCTATTATGATCATGTTCTTGTATCCCTTCAGTGGTAACCAAAGGTGCCCAGTCTGTACTGAAGTACCCATTTAGCTTTTCAGACCAATCTCGACTCAGTAATAACCCATAGGCCTCTGAAATATCTACTACAATGATGTCAATCACTTGCACAAACCTAGGGTGTGTCGATATTCTGATCATTACATCTTTGAGTTCTCCCATGACCTTGACCTGGGTTCTGTCTAGTTGTATGACATGTTTATCACTCTTGAGAGGAACTTCATTTAATTTGTTGCAAACAGACAAGGGCATAACGTTGGAAGACAGTCCAGAATCTACCAAACAATTGTGAAGGTTTCTATTGAAGACTTCAAATTTTAAGAGGAACGGTGGGACAAAAGGTTATTTCTTTATATCTTCTGAGAAGGTGTTCACAGCTGGTTTTCCCACCAGATATGTGGGAGATAGATTTATTTCCTGACCATCGCCCATCATCGGCTTTTCTACTGAGTTCAAATCTTGTAACAGAAAGTCCTTCTGCTGAGGAATCCTGCATATGTCCATAACTGATATATTAGTCTTTAAATTCTTCAAATTTTGACCATGTTGTAATCCATTTTGGGAGAGTCCCAGGTATGGATGCTTACAGGGTTTTTACCGAGAGTGGAAGGTGTTTTCGGGTGATCGGGAGTTGCCTTCCTCCTCGAGGTCTGGGTGGAAGTGGTATCTTTCAAGCCAGGCAGACCCTTACTGCATGTCTGTATCACTGAGACTTCCGCGTATTTCTCTTAAGAATCAAACAGGTCATTGGAAGGCATTATCAGGTCAGGATCCCATATCAACATGGATGTATCTTATGGTGGATCAATCTCTTCCTGGTCAAAAATATTCATAACCGAATTGCTTGGTTGTTCAGTCAGAGAGACTTCATCTAGAAACCGATTGGACATCAAATTCATGGCATGCACCCATTGGGGGTAGTCTCTTTCGAAGTGGTTTTCCTGGGGCCTCGTTGTTGTCATCATCCTTCTGAGGCATTACTACAACTAACGATTGGTCGGAGGCAAAAGTATAAAGGAAGAAATCTATATTGAAATCGAGACTTCATAATACCGGGGCCCGTGATATAACAGTTTTGATGTTGCTGAAAGCATCTTTTCGTTCATCATCCCATTTAAATTCGACATCTTTGTGAATCATATTTTGTAAGGGTTTGATAATTTCTTCGAAATCAGGAGTGAATTTCCTCACAAAATTGATTTGCCTGAAAAAGGACTGCATGTCTTTCTTGTTGTGGGGCAACGTGAGTTGAGCTATGGCTTTAATCCTTTATGGGTCTATGTGAATGCCTGCTTGAGATATAATGTGACATAATAACTTACCTTCCTCGACACCGAAGATAGTTTTCTTAAGGTTAAAGATATACCGTATTTCCTACACCTTTCGAAAATATGAGTTAAGTGTTGGATGTGCTCTTCTCTATTTTTTGAATACATTGTTACTACATACACTACCACAAACTTGTTGATTAGTCCCCGAAAATATACGTCCATGGCCCTTTGGAAGGTCACTCCTATGTTAATTAACCCAAAATGCATGCGTTTATAAGCAAAGGTTCCCCACTTGGTATGGAAGGTAGTTTTTAAACAATCTTCCTCTGAAACTAGGACTTGGTTGTAGACTAAGAAACCGTCTAGTAGGAGAAAATCTCTAAGCCAGACACGGTCTGTAGGAGTTGTTCCATCGACGAGACTGGGTAATTGTCCTTTTCTGAAGCTCTATTGAGGTTCCTAATACCTATGCATAGGCAAATTTCTCCTGACTTTTTCCTCACTGTGACAAGATTTTATACCCATGTAGAATGCCTAACCTGGAAAATGATCTTGGCATCTAAAAGTTTCTTTAACTCCTAATACATGAGAGGTTTCAGGGTTGGGTGATACTTTCAAAGCTTCTGTTGGAAGGTTTCACTTTGGGTTTTAACAGGATAGTGTGTTGAATTATGCAAGTATCATACGTTTTAAGATCTCGATAGGACCATGCGAAGACATATTGATATTGTTTGAACAACTTGAGATAAAATTTCCTTTCCTCCTTAGATATAGTCTTTCCAAGATTCGCATTCTTTGGGTTTTCTGGGGTCCCAAGATTTATAGTTTCATGCAGGGGACAAGAGATACTAGTCTTTGCATTTTTAGGTCCCTTAAATCGCACTTTCAGATCAAACATATTTTCTAGATTAGCTATCCATTTTGGGATTGTGTGAGACTTTGATTTATGAATAGGTTGTCCTATTCGAGGATCAGTCTCTGTCAATTTCTCTTGGAATACTTCATCGTTAGTAGACAAATCTTTGAAATTGTCTTGGTTAGTAAATACATTTATGATTTGTTCATCTCCTTCAAAGACTTTCCAATTAGAAATGTTATTAGGCACCGACTGTTTATAAAGCACCTCCACAGTGAATCGGGAGGCTTCATAATCCTTGAGAGGCAACATCCTGGAAGCAGTTGTGGCCAAGGAGTCTGCAAGAATATTCTTTTCTCTAGGGATCGCTGTAATATTGAAGGCTTCAAAATGCTCTATTAACCTATGCACATCCTGTTGATAGTTATTTAGGTGAGGAGAATTGCAATGTATAGTATTCCTTACTTGTCTAACGATAATTTTGAAATCTTTGAAAACCTTCAATTCTTTGACATTCAAGTTTATAGCTTTCTTTAATCACTGTACTAGAGCTTCATATTCAACAGTGTTGTTCGTACATTCAAATTCTAGCCTATAGGATAGGAAATGGCATTTACCTTTAGGATCAATGAGGATACACCCTGTTCCTAATTCTTCTTGCGATTTAGATCCATCAAAATATAAAGTCCAAATTTGTCAATGCCAATCACCTTTTTCCTTTTCCTCATCAATTTCTTGCTCTCCTATCTTTTGTTCTGTAATCGCTAATGCAGGGCCTTGATAGAAGAGGGTGTCCTCTGTTGGTATCGGCGACTTCTCTTCAAAAATCATTTTAGATTTTTGAGTAAGAGGGACATCGGACAAGAGAGGAGAAAATTTTCTGAACTGGGAATCATAGGAATAATTGCCCAACACGGGGAAATCTGTGGATCAGGGTTCGTTCGGGGTTTCTAGGTCAATGACTGTATGTTTCAGATATCTCTCCCTATCTATTCTGATCATGTTCTTGTATCCTTTCAG
This sequence comes from Picea engelmannii, assembly GCA_009831015.1. NCBI lineage: Eukaryota > Viridiplantae > Streptophyta > Pinopsida > Pinales > Pinaceae > Picea > Picea engelmannii. Next base: position 466,425 of record ML782163.1, read on the forward strand.
TGGTAACCAAAGGTGTGCCCAGTCTGTACTGAAGTACCCGTTTAGATTTTCAGACCAATCTTGACTCAGTAATAACCCATAAGCCTCTGGAATATCTACTACAATGATGTCAAATGCTTTCAAAAACCTGGGGTGTGTCGATATTTTGATAATTACATCTTTGAGTTCTCCCATGACCTTGACCTGGGTTTTGTCTAGTTGTATGACATGTTTATCACTCTTGAGAGGAACTTCATTTAATTTTTTTCAAACAGACAAGGGCATAACGTTGAAAGACACTCCAGAATCTACCAAACAATTGTGAAGGTTTCTATTGAAGACTTCAAATTTTAAGAGGAATAGTAGGACAAAAGGTTTTTGCTTTCTATATTCCGAGAAGATATTCACAGTTGGTTTGCCCACCAGATTTTTGGGAGATAGATTTCTTTCCTGACCATCGCCTGTCGTCGGGTTTCTATTGAGTTCAAATCTTGTAACAGAAAGTCCTTCTGCTGAGGAATCCTGCATATGTCCATAACTAATATATTAGTCTTTAACTTCTTCAAATATTTGACCACGTTGTAATCCAGTTTGGGTGATTCCCAGGTATGGATGCTTATAGGGATTTTACCGAGAGTGGAAGGTGTTTTCGGGTGATCGGAAGTTGCCTTACTCCTTGAGGTCTGGGTGGAAGTGATATCTTTCAAGCCTGGCAGAACCTTACTACATGTCTGTATCACTGAGACTTCTGTGTGTTTCTCCTAAGACTCAAACAGGTCATCAGATGGAATGATTAGGTCGGGATCTCGTATCAGCATGGTTGTATCTTATGGTGGATCAATCTCTTCCTAGTCAACAATTCATAACCAAACTGCTTGGCTATTCGGTCAGGGAGACTTCGTCTAGAAATCGATTGGACATCAAATTCATGGCATGCACCCATTGGGGGAAGTCTCTTTCAGAGTGGTTTTCCTGATGATACATACAGAAATAATCAGATGCCACAATCCCTATATCGATATTTAAGTTGGTTGGGGGAGGTTCAATCCCCTTGAATGGTAAGTTCCTTTTAAAGAAAGGCTTGTAGGGCCTTTGGCCTTGGTTCCCTTCCCCTACGTTTATCTTCATGTCTATGATCTCATTTGATAGTTTCTTAACCATGCATTGTAGATATTCTATGTCTCCATTACCTTTGTCAGGAATCTGTTCTGGTTGTTTCCCCGACGATCTAGTAAAAAGGAGTCGTCTCCTCGAGGGAGGTTGAGCTTCTTTCTTAACTAATGAAACTTGGCCTTCTCTACACCCTTTCATCTAGAATTCTATCATTTTGGATTCTTGGCCAATTTAGAGCTTGCTAGTCCCGATTGTTAAATACTTACATGATCCCAGTAGATTTTTTGAATGCCCTGTAGCGTCTCTATTCGCGTCACTACTCCCCTTCAGTTTGGATGAGTTACATCCGTGTGCCATAGCATGGCAGATCAGATACAATAGATACGAGCGTTGAAGTTATTCCAGAGGTCGATTACCCCTTGGGGTTTGGAAAGGATTCCAGAGATGAACGTGTGTCGAAAGTGTACTTCAGCTCCCAAAAGGTTGGATGTCGTAATAAAGGAAGTCATTAAATTCCCCAAGTCAAGAAAATTTGTTACCCCATAGGCTATATCACCAAGTGTGTCAACCATCATTCGCCAATAGTGGAGGTTGGGAAGATTAAAGAGATTGGAAATGATTGTACTGTAAAATCTCTGCAACTCTTATCAGTTGCGTTTCACACCTCCTGGATCATATCCATCAGGCAGACATGACACATTAATTATTCAAAATAGACCATCGTAATATATGAGTATTCCTTGGAACGTTCTGTCTCACTGTCCCACTCTGTTATAAATCTTAGATGTTTTGTGCGGGTTCTATGCATCAACCAAGTTTGTATACAAGTAGGGACTGGTGTTGTGAGTTCAATTCTATCATACCTTGTGTTGTGGCCCTTCATCCAGTCACAGACGTCTAAGCACGTCCACACTGTCACTCCATGGGATCCCCTAAAAACATGAGACAGGGTGTGTGAGGCAACCCGAGTGCCAGGTCTGAACCCCAACATGCCTGGGACTCTTTCCTATTGGCATCGGTTGTTTCTGAGACTTCAACAAGAGGCACCTACCTTCGCTCGGAAACTATGTCAGTGCCTCAAGTGGAGGTAGAAGTGGAGAAAATTTCATTTGAAGAACATGTGTTGGATGATATGCCTTCTCAAAAGTAGACACAACAGAGGAGGGGAAGGCCCAAAAAAATTAAGGAGGTAGGAGGACGAGAATATATCCCGACTGAGTTGAGTTCACACCTGGCCGCTCAGGAGTTCATAATGCGTGCTACCGGGTTAGAGCATGTTGGGACTATTAGTCTGGGAAGTGGGAGTCGCATGATAAAGACATGGACATCCGGTTCTAATGTTGGAAACCCCAACCAACATCTGGAGAAAGCACAACTCGCCATATCCGAACTTTATCAAGAAAATAGAGAATTGAAAAGACAGTTGCCGGCGAAGAACCAGGAGGTATCAGCACGCCAAGCTCACAAAGGAAGCACAAATTGGCTCAAGAGATAGCTTCGAGAAGCACAAAATATGGTTTTTCAGCTGCGTGAAGCACAGAGGATGATGGGGGACGAGAAAATTAAAACACTGCAAGGCACAAGGAGCATTCCAGGAGAAGGTCCATGTGAAGGATATACATGATGGGCATGCTCTTTTTTTTTTTGTATTCTCATAGGTGACACATGTTTTGATAGTTTTCTCTGTTTTTTGTGAGGATTTTCACAGTCTCAATGTAACCGAGCCAGTTGGTCAAGCTGTTGGTGGTGTTTATTTGTATGTAACCTGATCTTGGTGGGAACCTTAATATATGAAATTTCAAATGTGTTGCCTTAAAGGATTCTAGTCATAGTAGTTGAATGCATCGTGTTCCCTCTTTGTGTGTAAACCTACCATGTTTTTATCTAAGCTTCTCGTAAATTATGTGATTTTATAATTATCGTTGTTCTGAGTTATTTTGTAAGTTCGTTGATATTTTCCTTTAGAATCTTCTGATGCCAATTGATGATAATGTGGTGTCACTGAATCAGGTCTCACTAAATAAAATCTAGAACTCAGTTTCTGGGTAAGGGTCATACTCGGGACTTCAATTACGTTTAACAGGATAAATTGAGCTAGATAATGCGATTGTCAATGCCGGGAGAGCATCGAGGATCGGCATTCGAAAGTAAGATTAATGAGTAATTTTCTTCATGGGTTATCGTCCTTCGAGACTCCTAACCCCACAAACATTTTCAGAAATCGACAATTGGCGATTCTCATTCCTTTACTAGTGCGACGCTTACTCTTTTCGTTTCTTCCCGATACTGACGAGGATCGATCGTTGGCGATATTCTTCTGTTGACGCCTATCGTGTAATAGAATCTCATCTACCAACGCCGATGAGGATCGGGGATCATCTACTTTGGTATTCTTGAGAATTTTCCATTAGCTCTAATTCTTCCCGATGTCAAACTTCTTAAGCACGTTGGAGAGGAGTTTCGATTGTCGATTCCTTAAGTAAATGTTAGTCCTTTTTAAATTTATGATGATTTTCACGTGCTCAAGCAGACTTTAAAAGAATCAATAGGGAAACACAAAAAATGATAAATCAAGGCAACTATTTTCATACTGAAGTGGGAATTAGACATTGCAAGAGATCAAGGGGTACCCAAAAAGTAAAAGTAGAAAAAAAATTGACATAGACTATTTAGGGTGTGTTGAGTGCTCAACGGTTCCATAACAAAGTTGTCCTTCAATAGTTTGAGAAACTATTGTTGGTGCCCTGTGTGGCCCTCCACTACTTGAACCTTTTTATTCCCTTTCAAGGGTGATATGATGGATGGAGGATGATATGCATGAAGTGTCATAAATGGGGACATTTTTTATGAAGAATGGAAGGATGTGTTGTACCACCATTCCTCCAAGGGTAACCACTTGACCCATTGTGTCTGTTTATCAGATGCAAAGAAACAAATATATCCTTCTAGACATTTATTCATAATATCCCTTTCCCTATTAGATTGAGGATGGTTAGATGAGTTGTGAACCAATTGAGTACCCATACAAGAAAATAATCCAGTCCAAAAATTTCTAGTGAAAAATGGATCTTTGTCACTTACAATAATATTGAGGACTCCATGTATATTTTTAATTGTTTCTATGAATTTTGTGACTACTATACTTGCTTTAAAAGAATGAGAAAGAGAGAAAAAATGGGAATACTTTGTCAGTCGATCCACTACTACCATGATGATAGAATTTCCTTCAGATTTGGGTAAACTTGTAATAAAATCCATTGAAACTTCTTCTTAATGTTGATTTGGTATAGCTAATTGTTGTAGGAGACCTGACGTATTGATTGTCTCTCTCTTATTATATTGTCATATCAAACATCCAAACAGAAACTTTTGAACATCAGTATTAAGACCTTGCCAGAAAAAATCCTTCTTGATCCCATGGTAAGTTTTCAAGAATCCAGAATGTCCTCCAATAGGAGAAGTGTGCAATTCTAGAAGGACCTTATGTTTGAGTTGGGAATTATTACATAAACATAGGCAATCATGATACTATAGAAAATCATTATTCCATATGAAATTATCTAATGAATCAGGGTTTTACTATAGTTGTTGAATGATATTGCATACCTCTTGATATTGCTTCCATTCTATCCTTCCTTCTTCCAGACAATCATACTGTGGAAAAGAAATAGAACATAGTGAACCTTCTGTTTCTTCTTCTTTCCTTGAAAGGGAATCTGCAACAATATTGTGTTTTCCTTTTTGTAGATAATTTCAAAGTCATGACCTAACATATTTGTAACCCATTTTTTTTTTCTCTTATGAATATAACCATCTCTCCAAAAAGTAGTTCAAACTATCATGAGTTGCTTTTACCTTGAAGTGTCTTCCTATTAGGTAAGGGCACCATTTCTTAATTGCATGTAGTATGACTTAAGTATATTTTTCATAAATGGGTTTCAGTAAGTTTTTTCCTTTAAGTTGGTTACTTTCAAAGACATGGGGCCTTCCTTCTTTCATTAAAATTACAACAATGCCAGGCATGAGGGATCACAGTCCAAAATAAATGTTTTTATGAAGTCAGGTGTGGATAGGATAGGAGTTGTACACATAGCTTCCTTAAGTTTTTCAAAAGTTTTGGTTGTTTCTTGAGTCCAACAAAATACTTCCTTCTTTAATAATGTTGTTAGAGGAGCTGTTGTTTGGCCAAAATTATTGACAAACTTGCAGTGATAGCATGTCAATCCTAACAATCCTCTAAGTTTCTACAAGGTTTGGGGAATTGGTCATTCCCTTATAGATTTAATTTTGTTAGGGTCCACTTTTACACCTTCCTGAGATAATATATGACCCAAATATTCCACTTATTGAACCCCAAAGGCACACTTAGAAGTATTTTCATAAAGTTGTTTCTCTTTCAATAGCTGTAATACTCTGTTAACATGTTTTACATGGTCTTTCCAAGATTTGTTGTAGATTAGTATGTCATAGAAAAATACTGACACAAATTTTATAAGGAATGTCTTGAAAATAGAATTCATCAAGATTTTAAGTGTTTAAGGTGAATTAGTAAGTCCAAATGGCATAACCAAAATATCATAATGACCTTCATGTGTTCTAAAGTATATTTTGGGAATGTATTCCTACCTCATTCTAATTTGATGATATCCCGAATGAAGATCCAACTTAGTAACAAAAAATTTCTCCATGCATTTCATATAGTAATTCATCAATGATAGGAATAGGAAACTTATATTTGATGGTTATTTTGTTGATTTGTCTATAATATGAATACATACACCAAAAACCATCCTTTTTCGTAACCATCACCACTAGTGAAGTGAAATAAATTTGGTTAGGTTGAATGATTCTGACCTTTAACATTTCTTGGATCATAAACTCAATATCAATATTCTGTGCATATGGATATTTATAAGACCTAATGTTGGGTGGTACACTTCTTGGTTTCAAATGGATAACATGGTCATGATATGGAGCAGGTGGAATACCCTTAGGAAATTTTCCAAATACCTTGGAATGATTGTTGATAACTATTTGGAGATCCAATGGAGTAGAGGACATATATGTTTGAACATCTAGTGAGGACAATTTTGCAATTACACCACAACATCCCTTTTTGAGTAATTTTGTCATGATATTAGAGTTCATCTCCTTAGAGGTTTTCCCTTGGATATCTCTAAGATCAATTTCCTTGTCTTTTGAGGAAACTATCATGAGATCTTGAAAATTAAGGGCCACTATTTCCAATGATTATAACCATTGGATCCCTAATACAACATCAATACCACCCATTTGGATGAAAATCATGGGACTATCCAAAAACTAATCCCCCATATTAAGCTTAATACTATGGCACTTCCCAAAACAATTTGTGGTATCTCCATTATCAATTATTACTTGAAACTCTGGTGCTGGATATACAAATAAATTGAGGTCCTTTTCTAATTTGTAATTGATGAAGTTATGGGTAATACTAGAAACAATAAACACTGATACCTTTTCATTTTTGATGTATCCTTGTATATTAAGGGTTTTTAGAGTACTCATGCTAACCAACACATAACAATATATTGTTTGAGTAGTATTGTCTAGATCTAGATCTTGTGATGGTTCCAGTTCTTGATCTTATTCCTCTTCACAATAGAATAATTTATTCTCATCGCATTTATGACCCTTACTATACATGTTGTCACAATTGAAACATATTCCCTTTTCTCTTCTTTCATGCATTTGTTGAGGTGTCAACCTCGTAGGTTTATTGAGGTTAGGAGAGGGAACATGGTTCTCTCTATAGATGTTAGAGGCCACCCTTCTAGTGTCCATATTTTTGTTTTCCACTTTCCTTTCCATACATAAATGTTTCTCTATGGATTTAGGTGTGAAGAGCCACACCTCATGTTGTCAATTTTCTCCTTTAGAGTGCCTATAAAGAGATCTAACAAATTATCCTCGGGAATGTTCTTTACATTGGGATTGATATTTTGAATTGAACCTTTTTGCCGAATATTTATCAATTGACTAAATAATGTATTTCTCTTAATATCCCCATAATCTGATATCAATTCATCTGTAAAAATGGACCAAGAGATAATATAATTAGTTTTTCTTTCACAAATCCATTGATACCAAACAAATTGGTCATTTTCTAAATACAAGGATGCAATAGGTACCTTTTGTAAGCTTGCACTTGGTGTAGATCAAAGAATTTATCCATATGAAATATCCATGTTATAGGATATTTACCATCAAAATTCCTCATTTTGATCTTTGGAATGAGGTGGTTCCTTAGTGCTGACTTGAAGCCTTGATGATATGGATCTTGAAGTGATGAATAATCATGATTCTAGGACTCAATCTTTATTTCCTCTACATTTTCATTATTTCCTTGTGTTTTGGTATCTCCTATAGGGAGTCTCTCATCTAGATCATGTAAGATAATGGAATACATGGAATTTTGCAATTCTAACATCTTCTTTTACATCTTCTCCCGATTTTCATCCATATTATTTTCCATTTCCTTTTTAAGGTATTATAGAGAATGGATAAATCCACTTGTTTCAACATACAATCACTCATTTCATCAACTTGGTTCTTTAATTGGGTTAGCCTATTTTCTAAGTATTCACTTTCTTCGGATGACATGTTTGAGTTTTTGTGAGGAGTACCAGTATTATTTCTTGTAGAACCATTTTCCATGTGAGAAAATAATAATTCTCCTCTTTTTCCTCTTTATCACAAATTTTGAATAATAAAAAATAGATCTTCCAATCAAAGTTATACCAATTGTAAGTTACGTACCTTTCAAACTGTTAAACCCTAAATCGTGGCACATTATCCCTTAATTGGGGAATATTACATTAGTATTGTTATCTTTTTTATGTCATTGTGGGTCCATTAGTTGTAATTGTAACTCCTAGTCTCTTATATATACCAAGGAGACCTTTTCATTTGGAATCATCTTGTATTTGTGAATTCAAGTGATGTATAAGGAGATTGGCCCCTAGAAGAGGATTATTATCTAAATTTGTTTATTTTTAAAGGTGTGGAGTACTTATTTTGAGGTTTTTATGCTATTTTGATATTTGTTTCTTAACATTTGGTATCAGAGCTAGACAATTCTTGGGACTCGTTTCTTCAAAACAAGTCTTCTTGTAATTTTCACTACAATTTTTTTTCTGGAAGGTTTCAACATATGGAATTTATATAGTGTAGAGGAGACATATAGAGATAAATTGGGTACAAATTTTAGATATTGGTTCATTTTATTTTTGGAGATACATTCTATTCAATTTAGGGTTTTTGGACTAGTCCTAAAACTACTTTGAAACAGGTCTTCTTGGTATTTTCACTCCCAATTTTGTGCAGCTTCATTTTAGTCTTTGAAATATTTACAGGACGAAGGTGGAATAGTGAAGTATGTTTTGTACAAATTTTATCCCTTTATTCTATGTACTCTGAAATTTATTCTCAGAGGAAATTAGGGGTTTTGGTTAGTCTAGATTTCGGTCTAAAACATGTGTTCTTGGGAAAACTGTTATATTTGAAGCTACATACCTCCAAATTGAGTGAGACGTGTTCCATTGGTTAGTTTATGAATCAAATTTTTACTGGTGCATATTTAAATTTCTGAAGTGAAGACAGTGACACGCAACATGATGTACAAGTTCGCTCTCCTGAAAGGGAAAAAATCAGCACATCTTGTGAAATTTATCATAAAATTCTCTTGGAGAATACAGTACTGGTATAACCCATGGGGTTGGAAATAAGACACATAAATATACCTCAGGCCAAATTTTTAGAATCATAAGGGTCAAAATTTCATAGCTACAATAGAAGAAAGTTCAACTAGCAGAACAATCTCCAAATCAAGGTTTTAAAAGGTGCATTTTTGTTTTTGGAAATTTTCATATCTTTTGACTAGAAGATCCAATCAGGTTGATTAAAAAAGAGGAATAAAGTGGGATAAAAGGAGTATCAAATACATTTTGGATAATCTTAGGGATTTTTAGGTACATACATATTCCAGTGCCTCTAAACATAGGATCTGTCATTAGTTGTTAGTGTTAGAACTCAGAGACTATGTGGTTCTTCCACGTACCTAGAGTATATAAGAAATCCCCTTTCGAATTGTTGCACATTAGAAAATACTAATATGGATTTGAGCTCCCACATACCTGGCGTATATCAAGAGACCCCTTAGAATCCCGAGACCAACCAAGTAAACCTTTTTTTTTTTTTTTTTTTCTATAGTACACCAAGAACAACACCCGGGGAGATCACTCTCTAGTACCTATGTAGTCAAATAGTATGGATAAGGGAATGATAAATACTCCTTAGTTAGTTCCCTAATATATTGGTTTGAGTACTATTGTTGGACCCCACACATATATTAGAGATATATAACACCTACCACTCCCTTGTCTATGAGGACCTCTGCCTAACAAAATTAAGAATTCCTACCTTGCAGTGATACTCGACCAACATGCCACCAAAAAATGGAACTTATACACCAAATAATCCCTTAGAAAATCTGATCCAGGTGGATATCAGTGGCCACCCACCTTTTCCAAATGGCTCAAAACAATTTTCTGGCCATTTTGGCAATTTACTATTTTTAGCAGGTTTTAACTTCTGGGGCCATTTTGAGGGTCCAAATGAAGGTTTTTATATATATAGGTTCTCAATGATATACTAAGGCATTATTGAGCCCCCAAAATGAATATCCTCGACAATACCTTTCCAACGAGCTATCACACGCCTAAAACGGATATCGTATGCAAAAGTTACGACCCCGGGAAGTTGATGTACTCACTTACCCAAACAGGGCCCACATGAATTTTGGCACTTCATCTCCTAGGGTTAGGATTTTGGATGTCTAGGACTTTTGGCATTCTTATCTATTTTAAAAGGGCCTTATGAGCCTCATTGTAATCATCTTCTTGCGAATGCGAGTAGCCGTCACATCTCTTCTCAGAGATAAGCTGCCACCATTCTAGCGAGTCTTTCACTCTGTATTTTTACAGTCTCTGTACATTTCTTTCATTAATAGAA
>ML782163.1:494821-512464 GCA_009831015.1 Picea engelmannii
TTCTCAGAGATAAGCTGCCACCATTCTAGTGAGTCTTTCACTCTGTATTTTTACAGTCTCTGTACATTTCTTTCATTAATAGAAATCGTGTATTACTGTATCTCTGTGTTTATGGTTGCATCTCTGATATATTTCTATTATATGATTGGATATACGCGATATCTATGTGCATTTATTTATTATATCTTCGCTCTCATTTTGTGCCGAAAATAATCTGGATCACAATCCTACTTGGACTCTTGACAAAGTTGAATAAATTAACAAGGACATAGATAATTTACGAAAGAATATAGTAACAAAATATGAACTACAAAGGATAATGGAGTCAACTGAAGCTAATTTGGAAGTGATGATGGATACTAAGATGGATGGATTAAAAGGGGAGATCATGGAAGGGACGAAAAATTTTCTAATAGAGAGGCTACCTGAAGGTGACAATGTATCTCATGAAATTCATGATGAGTACACAAGGAAGATGAATCAATACTGGAGAAAATCCAACTTTGGGTTGAAGACTAACCACTTTCCAAAGATTGATATGAGGAATTTTGATGGAAAGGATCCAATCACATGGATACTCCAGATGGAATAGTTCTTTGATCTACATGATGTGCCACACACACAAAAGGTACGAATTGCATCCTTATATTTAGAACCTAATCAGTTTGTGTGGTATCTTTGGCTTTGTTCCTGCAAATCACTTGTCACTTCGGCAGTTTTCATGAAAGAAATGATAGCACACTATGAGGATACAAGGAGAAATACCTTCTTCATCCAATTGATTAATATCAATTAAAAGGGTTCAATTGTGGAGAAAATTGAGAACTTTCAAAGATTGAATATAAAGGTAACGAATATTCTAGATGAGCACCTGATTGATGTCTTCATAGGAACTTTAAAAGATAACACTTAATATGAGGTTCACCTTTGGGAACCCAAATCATTGGAGAATGCATTTAGGGTTGTGAGAAATGTTGAAAGTAAAAATATGGCTATGGATAATAGAATGACCACCCCTAACATCTATCAAGATAACAATTTTCCTTCTTCTAAACCACCTCAACCTACAAGGTTGACACCTCAACAATTAGAGGAAGTAAAATCAAAAGGTTTATGATTTAATTGTGACAACAAGTACATTAAGGGACATAAGTGTGGTGAGAATAAATTATTCTACATATATTGTGAAGAGGAATAAGAAAAAGAGCAAAAACAAGAACCATCTCAAGATGAAGATGTAGAAGAGATTTCTTCTGAATAAATGAATCCCACCATATCATGCCATGCATTGGATGTAATTAGAAGTCCTCAAACCCTCAAGATCGAAGGATATATCAAAAATAAAAAAGATTCAATGTAAATTAGCCAAAGATCTCGATTGCTTTATATATTCAATGCCAAAGTTTCAAGTAATGGTTGCAAATGGAGGAACTATCAATTGCTCAGGAAAATGCCATAATGTAAATATTACTATGGGGGAATATGTAATGAATAGTCCAATGATTGTTATTATACCCATGGGTGGTGTTGATGGCATACTAGGGGTCCAATGGTTACAATCATTCAGAACAAGGGCTTTTAATTATCAAGAACTTTTCATGAGATTTTCATTAGAAGGAAAGGAATTTGAGTTAAGGGGTATCACAATGAAACCTAGTAAGGTGGTAAGCTCTAATGGCATGACAAAATTATTGAAAAAGAGGCATAATGGTGTAATTGTACAACTATGTTCACTATATGTTCAAACATCTAAGCCAACTATTCCACTAGATATCCAAGGGATCGTTGATAATCATTCCAAATTATTTGAAGATATTCTCAGAGGTCTTCCACCCACTTGCAATCATGATCATGATATTCACTTAATTCCTGGGAGTGTTCCTCCTAACATCAGGCCTTATAGATACCCTTATGCCCAAAAGAGTGAAATCGAGCGTATGGTTGAAGAAATGTGTGAGGCTTGAATTATTATACCTAGCCAAAGTTCTTACTCTCCACCAATGGTAATGGTACTCAAGAAAGAGGGATCATGGCGTATGTGTTCAGATTATAGAGAGCTCAACAATACCACCATTAAAGATAAGTTTCCAGTTCCTTTCATTGATGAATTGTTAGATTAACTACAAGGAGAAATATACTTCACAAAGTTGGATATTGTTCAGGGTATCATTAGATTAGAATGAAGGAAGAAGATATCCCAAAAACAAAATTCAAAAGTCATGAAGGCCATTATGAATTTTTGGTCATGCCTTTTGGCCTTACGAATGTACCTTCCACATTCCAAGGGTTGATGAATTCCATTTTCAAGCCCTTAAAAAAATTGTGTTATTATTTCTTGATCTTATGCTAATCTATAGAAAGTATTGGGAAGATCATGTTTGACATGTTGATATGGTGCTACGACTACTAAAGGAGAAACAATTATATGCCAAACCTTCCAAATGTTTCTTTGGGGTGAAGGAGGTAGAGTATTTGGGTCATATTGCATCTCATTAAGGTGTCAAGGTAAACCCTAACAGTATCAAATCCATGATGGACTGGGTGATTCCCAAAACATTGAAGAATCTTAGAGGATTTTTGGGTTTGACAGGTTACTACCACAAGTTTGTTCCGAACTATGGAATAATAGAAACACCTTTAACTGCATTAACTAAGAAGGATGCATTTTCATGGACTCCAAAGGCAACTCAATCTTTTGAACAACTTAAAGAGGCAATGTGCAAAGTTTTTTTATTGACCACACCAGGCTTCACAAAATCCTTTATTATAGAATGTGATGCCTCATGAAATGGAATTGGTGTTGTTCTAATGCAAGAAGGAAGACCCCTTCCTTTTGAAAGTCGACCACTCAAGGGAAAGGACTGACACAAACCCATTTATGAGAAGGAAATGATGGCAATACTACATGAATTGAAGCAATGACGCCCTTACCTAATAGGTAGGCACTTCAAGGTAAAAAAAAAACATGAGTCTTAAATACTTCTTGGAACAAATACTATCTTCAGAAGAGCAATGGAAATGGGTGACCAAGATGTTGGGTTATGACTTTGAAATCATCTACAAAAAAGGGAAGAATAGTGTTGTGGCAGATGCACTCTCAAGAAAGGATGAAGATGTTGAGGATTTTATCTATTCTATCTCTATCATCCAACCTGATTAGATAACAGAAGAAAGGGATGAATGGAAGAATGACGAAGAAGTGTGGACTCTCATTCAAAGGTTACAACATGATTCCAATGCATCTGATACATTTACATGGAAAAATGATTCACTATGGTACAAATATAACTTATATTTATGTAAGAACTTCCAACTCAAACAAAAGGTACTTTTGGAATTGCACACCTCTCCGGAAGGAGGGAACTCAATATTTTTTAAAAATTATCACAAGGTCAAGAGGGAATTTTTTTGGGATGGACTTAAAACTGATGTTCAAAGGTTTGTGGAAGAATGTTCAATTTTCTAACAAAATAAAGTGGAAACAATTAAGACCCTAGGTCTTTTACAACCATTAGTCATTCCAAGTCAGTGCTAGGAGGAGGTTTCCATGGATTTCATCACAGGGTTACATAAGTATGAAGGAAAGAGTGTCACCATGGTGATTGTTGATAGACTTACCAAGTATGCACACTTTTTTCACTCACTCATCCTTTCAAAGATAGTACAGTTTCTACCGCATTCATGGAGACAGTTCAAAAGATACATGGAATCCCAAAGATTATTGTAAGTGAAAAAGATCCCATTTACACTGGACATTTTTGTACAAAATTACTTTTTTCTTGGGTACTCAATTGGATCATAGCTCATCTTATCATCCTCAATCTGATGCAAAAACTGAGATAGTGAAAAAATGTCTAGAAGGCTATCTTATTTGCTTTGTCTCTAATAAACAAACACAATGGTTCAAGTGGTTACCCTTGGCAGAATGGTGGTATAACAGTTCCTTTCATACTGCAACAAAAATGACACAATTTATGTCTCTTTATGGATATCATCCACTGTCCATCATTTCTTATCTAAAAGAAAAATATAAGGTTCAAGCAGTGGAAAATCACATCGAGCATCAACACCAAGTTCTCCAAGTCTTAAAGGACAACCTGACAATGGCACAAAATCACATGAAACAACTAGCATATCAACATCGTAGTGAAATAAGTTTTTAAGTAGGGGATTTGGTATTTTTAATACTACAACCATACAAACAGATATCCCTCAAGAAATATTAGAAGGTTAATAAATTATCACCAAAGTACAATGGTCGTTATAAGGTGTTGCAAAATATTTGTACTATGGCATACAAACTGGAGTTTCTTGTATCTTTGCGAGTACACCCAATTTTCCATGTTTCATGCTTAAAGAAGGTTATAGGTGATAAGATCCCAGTTCAAACTATATTTCCAAAACTTGACGAGGAAATAAAAATCATATTGGAGCCTGAAGCTATCATTGACACGAGAATTCTCCAGCTGAGGAATAGATCAATTTCAAAGTATCTCATTAAGCAGAAGAAACTACTTGCTGAATATTCCACGTGGGAAGATGAGTCTTTTATACAGAAGAATCCAAAAATACTCAAGTGTTGAGGAAAACACTTGTCTGAAGGGGAGGGGAATGCTATGCCATAAATCGTGGCACGTTACCCCTTAATTGGGGCATAATACATTAGTATTTTTATTTTATTTATGTCAGCTTGGGTCCATTAGTTGTAATTGTACCTCATAGTCTCCTATATATACCAAGGATACCTTTTCATTTGGAATCATCTTGTATTTGTGAATAAATGTGATTTATAAGGAGTTTACCCCCTCAAAGAGGCTTATTATATGAATTTCTCTTTTTGTCAATGTGTGGAGTACTTATTTTGAGATTTTTATGCTATTTTGATATTTGATATTTCCTTGCATTTTGGTATCTCCTATAGGAAGTCTCTCATCTAGAGCATGTAAGATCATGGAACACATGGAATTTTGTAATTCTAACATATTCCCCCGATTTTCATCCATATTATTTTCCATTTCCTTTTTAAGGTATTCCCGAGAATGTGATAAATCCACTGGTTTCAACATACTATCACTCATTTCATCAACTTGGTTCTTTAATTGGGTTAGCCTATTTTCTAAGTCTTCACTTTATTCGGATGACATGTTTGATTTTTTATGAGGATTACCTGTATTATTTCTTGTAGAACCCTTTTCCATGTGAGAAAATAATAATTCTCCTCTTTTTCCTCTTTATCACAAATTTTGAATAATAAAAAATAGATCTTCCAATCAAAAGTTATTCCAATTGTAAGTTACGTACCTTTCAAACCCTTAATTTGGAGTATGCACGGATGGATGAATTTTTCCCTGATATATATCTAAACTTTGAACCCTTTGAGTATGAAATTTTGGCATATAGTACTATGATATGTCTTTTTAAACTCCTAAAAATTTCAGAGTTCGAACCTTCACTGAAAAACAGTTATAGCACAAATATCAAAATGACTTGTTTAAAACTAATTTCATGATTAGTCAAAATCCCCAAATTTCACAAGATATATCTCACAAATTATAATGATTCAATTTTTGAAAATTTTACCACATGTAATTTGCTATGTCACCTCAAGATTTTGAAAATTTTAGATTTTGAAAATTCACTGAAATTTGTTTATAGCTTAAATAAATAGATGAATCATTTGAGACGAATTTTAGGACTAGTCACAAAGCCCAACTTCCACAGAATAAATGGATGAAACTATAATGACCCAAAACCTGAAATTTGTATTGGAAGTACTTCACTATGTTTTCTCATTCTTCACAAAATTTTATTATCTGAAACTTCTTAGAAACAATTTTATAGTGAAAATCCCAAGATAACTCCTTTAAACTGATTCCAGGATGAGTCAAAAACCCTATATTCCATAGGATATTTCTCCAAAAGTATATCGAGCTAGAATTTGAAAATTTTACTAGACATACTTATATACGTCTCCTAAGTAAAGTCCAAAATTTTCTTTTTGAAGCATCCCAAGAAAAAATTTATAGAAAAAATTCCAAGATGACTTGCTTGAAGTAACAAAACCCTGGGATTGATGATATGATACCAAATGTTATGAACCAACATCTTCAGAATGATATAAAATAAATGAATAACAATCCAATTCGAGGGGAAAACCTCCTTTTAAAATATATTCAATGTACATGATGAGATTTTATGATCTTAAGACTCAGTCTCCTTGGTATATATATAGGAGACAAATGGTACAATTATAAAGAAATGGTGCAATGAAAGATTCTAGCCTACATATAAATATAACACTAAAAATTTAATAATTTAATATATGTGGATTAATAAGGGGTTTTACACCCTCGGATGGGGTGATAGTGCCAACCACCTGGCATACAGAGGGAGAGCGGAGGAGCCAGCAAGGCAGCGAGCCATGTGACCTGCTCGTGCCAACTGCCGCCGACTCTACCTAGCATTAACAGGATTTCACGTTGTTTGCAGTGGCATTAATTTGTGTTCACCCAACCTCCATTACGCATGGTGCTATGGCTTCTCCATATGCTTGTGATACTCTCCCTCTCCCGAGAACCGACTCCATCACTCCTCCACTGCCCTGGCCTGGTTTTGCTTGCACGTTCATGGTGCTCACGACTCCTGGCCTTCTCTAGGCTCTCCACATTGGCCTAGAACGCCAAATCCATTTACACTACCAAATCATGCCACGACAACGAGGAAGAACATGAAGGGGATCTCCTTGGCATCCTCCTCGGCCTCGTGCGTCAGCTTCTCCTCCTGGTTCTCCCTCAACTCTTTCCTCTCCGCTCTTGTTGCCTGAGTTAGCACCTCTCAATTCCTCCACCTCGCCTATCTCCCTCTTTGAGTGCTTAGCCATAATTGAAACCTTTCCAGGCTCTTCCCTACACCACCTTGCCGCTCCTTCAACCTCTAGAACTTTAAATCCTCCCCTCGCGTCAGTTGTTGATTCTTCAAAGTCGCCCATGGGGGTGCCATATCCTGTTCGGGCCGACCGAAACAATGCATCAAAGTCTTCTGAGTCCAAGATGGATCTGCAGCTGAAAGAGAGTTTCACCATCCTCTACGACTTGGTCTTCGAACTCCATCAGGGAATGGAGGATCTCCAATTTAGGATACAGCTTATGGACGGAAGAATCTCGACCCTCCTCCAGCTCCTTTCTACCTTTCAAGACGCCTCTCCCTCCTACCCAGCAGGCGCGGCTTCAGAAGGAGCACCCTCCTCAGCAGGCGACGAAAAAAATGTCAGGACGCCGAGTGTAGCAGAGTTTGTTGCAGAGAAATTCCAGCAGGAGGACATGGAAGCGGTCACAGCCACATGCCAGCAGGTGCACACTCCTTCAGGAGACGCCATGACAGCTGCCAACAGGGACAAGTGCACCGTGGACGATGACATGCATTTGGAAAATAGAGGGACACCTGTTGAGGAGGATCCGTGGCCAGGTTACCTGCCAGGTTACTTACCAGATTACTTTCCAGGTGTCTAACCCCTCAAGGGATCTTTTCTTTTTTAATAGTTTTTCCTCTAGTTACAATTTAGTCAGCTCAACTTTGTTTTTCAAGACTGGTAGGCTCTCAGATGCTAAACTTACCCAGTTGGTTGAACTGGTTTCTCCCTTTTGGGGCAGTTTAGTAACTACAATCCGGATGATATCAAATTTTGTAACTATGGTATGGCTTCTTGAAGGCCCTAATATATAAAACCACTTACTTATAAATAAATAAAAATAAGGGGTTTTACACATAAGATATGGCTTTGTATAGGGATTAACATAATTTGTTATAGTTTGTAGAAATTGTACCTAATTTTCTCAACCATTGAATCCATAGAACAACATATACACCTCCAATGGGAATTTCATACATTGGGATTTACAAATTATATTCTCCCATACTTACTTTAATGTTGTGGCATTTTCCCACACAATCAGTATTCCCTCCATTAGCAACCACTACTTGAAAATTTTTCCTTTGATATAAAAAACAATTGAGGATCTTTGCTAATATTTTATTAATGAAGTTATGGATACTACCCAATTCAATTAGAACTATAACCTTCTTCTTCTTAATGTAACCTATGATCTTCAAGGTTTGAGGTGATGACAAACCTACCAATGCATGAACAAATATTTTGCATCTGTTTGAATTAATGTTTTTCTCAATTTCTTCCTCTATTTTCCACTCTTTTAAGTTGACACCAACTTCCTCATTTGTTTGTGTATATGCCTTCACTTCTTCTTCATCATTATTTTCCAATGTGGACATTTGTTTTCTTGACATTTATGACCTTTTGACCATTTTTTTATTACAAGCAAAGCATAGTATTTTTTCTCTTCTTTCCTCCATTTCCTTTTGTGATATTCAAGTAGTTTGAGGTACACTTGTCTTATGATCAACTCCAAAATGATATATGATTCTTGTGTATTCTCTGATGGTAGAATTGTGTGTAGCCTTATTCTTGGTTTGAATATGACGAGCAAATTGCATAACTTCCATAATATTTTCACGATGTTTTAGGAAAATCTTATGTTGAATGTCTTTTTTTAATTCACCTATGTAAGCATCCAAAAAAAATTCATCACTTTTGTTATCCATTGTTGTGGCCAATGCCTAAAATTTGGAATCATAATCTTCAATATCACCTAATTTTTTGATTGTTTTCAATTGATTGAAGTAGTCTTGTTCCCAAAATTTCCCATATTGTGCTTCTAAGTCTCTTGTAAATAAACCCCAAGCATAATTATAAGAATGTGGATTCATTTTAAATACCCATCGATACCATTGATATGGTTTTATATCAAATTTCTATGTGAATCCTATGCTTATCATCCATAATATTATGCAGTTCAAAATATTGCTCTATTTGGTTCACCTGTCTCTTCGGTTAGAGTGTCACTTTTAGAAGGCCTCTCATCTAGGGTTTGTTTGATAGTTGACATGGATTTTTTTTTATTTCTTCCATCTTTTTATCCATCTTACTTTCCATTTCATCCATATTCCTTTCCATTTAATACCTATTTTCATACATATTATTTTCCATATGTTCACTATTTTCATTCATCTTATTTTCCATCCGTACACTATTTTCATTCCTTTTTTCCAACTATCCCATTTGGTGAAAAATCTCTTCCTTTTATTCTTTAGTAATGATTGAGCTCTCTGGCAGTTTAGTTGGTGAATAAAAAATTTTAGCACCCTTTGGATCCATGTGAAACATTACTCTGCTTTTTCCTCTTTATCACAAATTATGGTTATTCTTTAGGAGTGGGTTCACTAGAAAATGTTATATGGTCATAAATACAAGGGAATGTCAGGTATTATATCTCTCTGATATATGTACGATGTCCAACAATAGTAATCAACCCAATATCTCAAGGCCCTAACTAAGGAGGCTCAACCGTGCCCTTAGCCATACTAACCGATTACCCATGCACTAGAGAGTAGTCTCCTCAATTGTTGTTCTCATTGTACTATAGAAAAATTATGGTTGAATAGCTTATCTAAGGATGGTTTCAAGTATACCTAGGGTAATTCCTATATACCCAAACATACATGGAAATGATATTCCATCTACATGTATTTTCTAATGCAATACTATTCAGAGGGGTACCATAACCTAAAATTGTGACCACATATACTATGACATTTCTCCTTAGTTTCCACACAATTTTATTGTCTAAAACTTCCCATATAAAATATTTATAGAAAAAATTCCAAGATGACTCGTTTAAAATTGATTTTAGGCTGAGTCACAAACCCTATCTTCCATAAGCTATATATCTGAAGGTATAATGAACTAGAATATGAAATTTTTACCATATGTGTCACGATATGTTTCCCGAGTAACCTACAAATCCATATGTTTGAAGCATCCCAGAAAACAATATATAGAGAAAATGATAAGATGATTTACTTGAAGAATCAAACCCCTAGGATCGATGCTCTTGATATGAAATGTTATGAACCAAGCACCTTGAAAATGATAAAAATTTAATGACTATAGTCCACTTCAAGGGGGAAACATCCTTTTACACTATCCAAGTCATAATACAAGATGATATTATTATACAAATGATTCTCCTTTATTATAAATAAGAGATAAAGTAAGCATGATGTAACCTACCACTAAGCCAACCTAGATAAGCGTTATGGAATTAGCATAGAGCCTTAGGGGTCTTAACAAGGGACATGTTTGCATTTTGGTGAAATTGGGTGCATAATTGTCCAAGTCTAGAAAAAGTTTGAAATTGATGGAAGTGTCATTTTGGAAAACCTAAATTTCCCATCATGAAGAGAATCAAGAAAATATAACACCTAGGTATTATTAGGAACACAACTTCAATTTATCTTGTTTAATTTTCCTCCATCATCACATTTTAGAAAATCACTTTTATTTTGCTAATGTACCAAAGGTTGATTTCCACACATCAGAAAAAGGAAAAATTGGCCATATTTTTCTACAACAATAATTTTTAAGGACGGAATGGAAAAAGTGGAAATGTTGAAGGGTCATTATGATTAATAAGAACATCATGTAATTCAAAACTCCTCATTTGGGTAAAAAATGAACTCTTTATATGCATTTTTGTGTGAGAGAGAACTAAAATTTCCAAGGCATGAAAAAGGGTAAGTGTAAGTTTTAAACCTGCGAAGTAAATAAATGCACGTAGATTCTTAAGCAATACAAAAATTAATCAATGGCTCATACACAGAGTACACAGAGATTTTTACTGGAAACCCTCAACCGGGAAAACCTTTCTTATTTTCATTATTTCAAATTTCACCATTCACCATACAATATATACAATGTTTTTAGGTATTCTGTAGATACCAAAACCCTAATCCCTTAATCTGGGATTAATTTACAAATCAGCTAAAAATAGCAAAAAACGCCCAAAAAATAATTTCGGGGCGTTGTGCCGAACGCTGCGCATAACCAAGGGGGGGCATACCTGCCCCCCCCTGGGACCCCCCTAGGAAGCACGAAGACGCAGTTGTCATATCTGACGCACCCACACACACACACATGCAAAGAATATAACACATACCCAACAGTAAGGTTGATGGAACTCCCATTTTGGAAGATTTATTTGTTGTAGAAGGAAGAGTATTTGGAGATTGTAATACATGGGTATGAACAAAAATTGAAGATTAGTTCCTAGCAGGCCTGATCTGTTGATATTATGGTAGTTGCAGGAGGTATTTACCTACATGTGTAACCCTGACAAGAATAGAATATTTCGGGAAGCATGAAGTAACCCTAAAGCGTTGAACATAACCCTAGAAGACAAGTCGGCTCAAGGAAATAATTAATATTAAGTATTTAGTCTCTAGAATGAGAAGTCGGCCTAGACAGCTCAGGAAACAATATAAATATAGGTAGTCAGACCTCATTTTGTACACACTTCTCAGAATTGCAGTTGGGAATAAGTGCGCACTGCAGGAACTGGGCTAGTGCGCAAGTCTGGGAGTAGTTGTTGCAATCTAGTTTCCTAGTTTAGGCTTAGAATTTCTGTTGGTTATGGTTGGAATTTCTAATCAGTATTGGTTATATTTATGCATTAGCCTTGGTTGGTGATTGTTTTTCTTCTAGAATTATTCTCTGTCAAGGTTAAGGTTCTCGGGGGTGGCTTCGACCTATGGTTGGGTGACAATATTTCTATATTGTCTATGGTTAAGCGAGCACATCCATCACTTTCTAATAGGTTATGGGCCCACACTATCTTCGGGCATTCTAACTATTGGAAGATAGATTGGGAGGATTTTCTGAGTTGCAGTTGCAGTTGCAGCTGGTTTTTGCTGCAGCAAGGAAACCCTAACCCTCTCGTTGAGGCACCTTAAGTGAAGATATTGACCTAATTTCTTGATATCTTAGTGCGTCCTAGCCTAACACATATCCTGGTACTCTCAGCAAGCCAAGACGTCATGTTTGAGTTTTTGGTCAAAGTCAAAGGTTGACCAAGTCAAAGAAATTTTGACTTAGTCTATGAAGTTAGAAAACAAGTTAGAAGGGGATTCTAACTTCAGAGCATGGAAGAAAAGGATTGACCTCATCCTTTCCAAGAATAAGGTGTTGGACATCGTGAAAGGAAAGATGATGGAACCACAGTTTGAAGAAGGAAAAGAGAAACAACCTCATAACATTGCAGTTATGGAGAAGTTCAAAGATAATGACATCAGTGCCATGAGTATCATAGTGGATTCTATAAAATACCACTTGATTCCCTACATCTCCCATGCTCACTCATCTAAGAATATGTACGATTCCCTAACAAACCTCTTCTCAGTCATAAACATTGGACAAGTAATGAGTCTGAAGAATGAGCTCTGTGACATGAAAATGAATGATGATGACAACATAACATCATACTTTGTGAGGATATCTCAATCAAGAGATCAAAAACAAGATATTGAAGAGATCATTTTAGAGAAGGAACTGGTAAATATAGTATTGAATGGTATTCCCAAGACATGGCATGCATTTTCGGCAAGCATGAACACAAGGAAGGAGTATCCTACATTTGAAGAATTTTGGAATTGTTGTGCACAAGAAGAATCAAGGATTAGTGCAAAAGAGAAACCCAAAAATAAATATAATGATCAAACCTTCACAACAAGGTTCAAGAATTTCAGGAATAAAAGGAAGTTTGGCTCAAGGAAGAAGCCAAATCAAGAAAAAGATATGACAAAAATAAAATGCTTCAACTGTTGAAAATATGGTCACTACAAGAATCATTGTCCCGAGATAAAGAAAAGTAAGGAAGCACACGAAGCATCAGTTGTTGAAGAAAGGAAACCCTCAAAGAATACCAAGCAGGATAAAACAAACTTCTTCTTCTCAAACAAGGTAACAATATTGTTCATAGTTCATGTACATACCATGTTTACAAAGTTTCTATACATATCTTGCATATCTATTTCTTAGAAGACAAAGATGTTCAAAGAGAAACAATACCTATGGAAGAATAACAAGATAAGGATTGATATCATGATGAATCTAAGACAAGCAATACACATGGAAAGATGAAGTACATTGACAATCCTTGGTAACAATTCCTGTGGAAGCTATTACAACTGCCGAAATCAGAATCAAACTTGAAGAAACCTAGAAGAAGTAAAAACCGAAAGAAGTCAACAATAAAAAGGAAAAGACTTGTGAAACTTTGCAGAAAGCAATATGGATGCATTCAAAAGCATGGACTCTCTTAGATGAAGGGATCTGATTATATAATTCCAAAATAAGAGCATGCATTCATGAATGAAGAAAGGATTAGGACAGAGCTAATCCTATATAATATGATCCATTGAATATTATGAAGTATCTATCCATGTTCCCATCAATGGTAGCAACCATGAAAAGAAACACATGGTCAGTTTGACTTTAGAAGAATTCTTCTTCGAAAAGAAGCCTTAAAGTATCACTGGTTTTCCATCCACATCCATCATCCTATGATGAAATGAAGAAAGTTGGAAACTTCGGCATGGAATCTATAGAAAACTCCATGGACCCAAGAGATAAAGAGAAACATGAGGAAGAACATGAAGATTACAAGAGAGAAAGAAAATCCAGAACAACCAGTCATTATATCAAGAATCACAAGACTACCATCTTGGTTTGAACCCACCAAAAGAAATCAAGCAGAAGAAACAGAAGTTGTGATGAAGAATAGTGTATGAAACACTTATGAATAGAAGCATCGTGAGATTCAAAACTAGCGGTTCTCCCAGATGGAGGGAGAAGACTACGATGATCGCTTTTTCCAGTAAACCAGACATACCTCGACATGAGCCATTATATATTATGCAATATCCATGGGTTGGAGTTTAAATCAGATGAATGCAAGTAATGTTATCCTCAACAGAGTAATTAAACACAAAGCATATGTAGAGAAACCACAAGGTTTTGAGGTATACCAGAAAGAGACTCTTGTATGTAGATGGAAGAAGATCTTGTATGGATTCAAAAAACTTGGTGCAGAACCACCAATTCACAATAGAAGCATGGTGAAAATTTTCTATAACGGAGATATTGTATCAAAATAGTTACTCAGAAGTCTAGGATGATGGTTTGCTAATCCATGACAAACTCTCATGATGACAGAAGAAGTACCACTTGGATATGTTCTAGTTTGAGCCTTGTCACGATGTTATGAGATAGTATGGAACAAAAGAGATGAATCCAACTATGATATACTATAATGATCAGATCTATATGAGGCCTTCAGAGAAAACCAGTGTTCCAGAAAGACCGAAGTACATTGAAATCGAGCATTAAATTCTCTGTGATGAAGTCCAGAAAAGAGAAGTGATTATCCAATATCTATCTCCACATATGAGAAGATAGTAGAAATTTTGGTAAAGCCTTTGTCCAAGATGAAAGAGTTTGCATACTAAAGAAAAAAGATGAAGCTCGTGGATACAAATTCCTTATTAAAAAGGGAAGAGATGACTCCCAGGTTGGGAGAGAACACTGATGCGTTATTGATTTATGGAAAATCATTTTTCAAGTTCAAAAAATGGTCCAGGATGAGCAGTTCCTTTCCAATTCGGAAAGTGGTTTGAGATTTCTGACGGACAAGCATTTTCTAGTTCAGAAAATGGTCCAGATCGAACGGTCATTTTCGTAATGAAAATGGTTCAATGGTTGATGATGTACCATAGACAACGATTCCCCTTGTGGCCAGTGTGGGGAATGGTCTAGGAAAGTATTTCTTCTTGGCAGTCACTCTCAGTAGTGTTTAAGAATACTGGTCTGTCTCACTAGACATTCATTCTTTCAAAGCTCATAGTTGTGAACAGTTTCGAAGAATGGTCTGTTTGGAGGTTGGTGCAGGACAATCATTTCCTTAGGAAATGGTCCAGACAGTCATTCCCTAGGGCATATTCTTTCCCTCTAGGTTTTACTTTGTTTAGTGATGGAGGAATGGCCCATATACGTGAATGGTCTAGGTTCAGAAATCAAGGATAGGCATTCCCTAGGGCAGACTCATTCTCTCCAGGTTGCACTTTGTTTAGTGCCGGAGGAATGGCCCAGATAGGTGAATGGTCCAGGCTCAGAAACAAGACAATTATTCTTCTATGCTTGAGAAGAATATTCCAATAGCTCATGACTGATGTTTTACCTTCTGAGGGTAGATGCTCTTCCAAATATCACATATGTGAGTGGAAGAATGGCCCAGATTATTCAATTTATATCATGACATTGTTTTTTTTGTGCAGGTTGATATCAGATGATATGATTTCTATGGAGATTGTATTTCTCTGGACAATAGATGTATGCTACTGTGGTGGATGTGTTCCACTAGTTGTGACTATGTGTCACTGATTAAGTAGTTGTGTGCTACTTGGTGTGGTAGTGTACCACTGGATTGTAGTTGTGTACTATTATGGATAGACATAGTTGTGTTCTATTGAATGACATTGTTATAATTTTCATGTAGACCATCAGTAGTGTTGAAAATGATTATCAGCCAGATGAATATTCATTGTTCTTATGGAAAGACATTCTCTAGGTAGAGAATGGTCTAGATAGAACATATTGCTGGCGGACAGGAATTCTCTCTAAAGAGAATAGTCCAGGGTGACAGTTTGTTGACATGACATGGACTAGTATTTTTCCTAAGGCACAGATTGTGGCCCGACTAGGAAAATGGTTCAGGATTGATATTTTCCAAGTCATATAGGATGAGACGGATATCTATGACTTGATTAGAAAATAGTCCTATATTGAAATTTCTATAGGAATGGTCTCTGTAGTCCATGGTGCAACTTTTAGCATCTATTGGGATAGTCATTCTTCTAGGACGTATGTCCATATTAGAAGAATGGTCCTTGTATCAATTCTTGGAGTGCGTGACTTATTCAACATCATGTTTGATTACTCAGATGGAGTATGGTTTTGAGAGATGATGCGGTTAATATTGTCAGATCACACTGATGGTGATGGTGGTGCTCATGATCTAATCATAAGATAGTTTATACGACTATGATGATGCTACCGGTTGAATGGTATGTTTGTGCTCAAGACCATTGCCTTCAATACCTCCCTAGCTAGGAGGGATTGTTGATATTATGGTAGTTGTGGGAGGTATTTACCTCCACGTGTAACCTTGACAAGAATAGAATATTTTGGGAAGCAAGAAGTAACCGTAAAGCATTGAACATAACCCTAGAAGACAAGTCGGCTCAAGGAAATAATTAATATTAAGTATTTAGTCTCCAGAATGAAAAGTCAGCCCAAACAACTCAGGAAATAGTATAAATATAAGTAGCCAGACCTCATTTTGTACACACTGCTCATACTTGCAGTTGGGAAGTAGTGTGCACTGCAGGAACTGGGCTAGTGCGCAAGTCTGGGGAGCAACTGCAGCCGGCAGTTGCTGCAATCTGGTTTCTTGGTTTAGGCTCAGACTTTGTGTTGGTTATGGTTGGACTTTCTGATAATTCTTGGTTATATTTATGCATTAGCCTTGGTTGGCTATTGGTTTTATTTTGTAATCATTCTATGTCAAGGTTAAGGTTCTTGAGGGTGGCTTCAGCCTATGGTTGGGTGACAATATTTCTATATTGTCTATGGTTAAATGAACACATCCATCACTTTCTAACTTGATAATGAGGAATCATCATTTTTCCAGTTCTTCTCAAAATACTCTAGAAATGAGGTTGATGTTTACATGCAGATCCACTACTACATCATTGATTTTTTTTCCCATGAACTCTATAGGTATTTTTAATTAATTTTAAAAAATAGAACTAAATTTACATACCTAGACTTCTTCAAGGTTTCTTTCATGGGATCCATCATTGTTTAATGGGAATTTGAAGAAGTACCCGACTTTCTTTAGGCATTGCTTATTTATGTCTAGTTGCCTCAACTTCTTGATTAGGTTTGTAAATGTGTTGAACTTGCATATAATAGATCTAGCTAAACAATAATACACACATTTGCAGAGAGAACTGGAGAAAGAAGAAGGAGAGAAAGAATGAAAGAATTCTCATTAACTGTATTCCACACTCAAATAGTGAATAATTTACAATAGATATAGGATACATGAGTAACTAATGATCCATAGTGGTGGTATAGAGTGATCTAGACATACACCAGTAGTTACGAGAGTAAACTTCCACCTAGTCTAGTCTCTCAGGCAGTGATGGGAGTGAACTGCCACCTAGTTGAGTTAACTAGTCAACTAGTCTTCAGTTAACTGACTGAACAAAGAGTAGTGAGGAGTTAACTCAGGAAATCAAGCATAATGCGTCATTCTAGTGACGATCCCAAGGCAAGTGCGCATTAGCTGGTGATGATCCCAATGTTGCATGGTGACAAAACCAATGCAACATTTAAACTCAACTCAACTAGTCAAACTGAAGTATCAATTGAAAGAGAATATTCTCTAGGTGGAATATTCTCCCCTAAAATATAGGAGACTAGATAATGACTAATTATGACTAATAAAAAAGGAAAAACCTTAGGAAAAATAAATCCTATGTGTGTGTGAAGTAACTCCAACACCCCCCTGAACATCACTATGGTGAAAATAAAGAATGGGTCCCAGCAACGAGGCCATGTTAGGTACCCAAATACAAAAGATACACTGAAATAAGCGATGAAAGAGGGAAAAC
>ML782163.1:512551-534189 GCA_009831015.1 Picea engelmannii
ATTACAATGCATAAAAAAATAAAATTAGAAGGAACAAAAAGAAGTTGCTAAGCAACCGTGTCCTTCACTCCAAGAAAACCTCGCAACTGTGCAAGTTTGTGTTCATTGAAGATTTTGTTGAAGATGTAGATGTCTGCACAGATCTGATGAAGTAGATGCATCATTGAGATGTCCACACATATCCACTTTCTCTTCTTGTAATGAACAATATCCAAATAAATTTTGGATAAAACTTTGAAAACCGTACGGCCGTTTCCGGAAAAACGTTGAAATTTTGTTGATTTTGAAACGATCATAACTTGACTTTCCGGACTCCGTTTCGAACGATTTGTTTTTTGAAATTGGATATTTTCCCGAGAGGAATTCAAATATCCAATTTGTTTCTGCAAATTGTGCTTTGAAAATATCAGAATGGAGTCTAATGTGCGCGACTCCCTTTTTGTTTCCTGAGATGCATGCATTGTGCATGGAAAAGTATCTGCATGTGACTCCTGAGATGCATGGCATATATCTTCCACATGAATTTTACAAAAAAAATATGAAATGGAGTAGACATCATCTTCAATTAATGGAATACAATTTTTTGTAGATACTTGTGTAGAAATCTCTTCAAAATGAGATGATTTATCTTCCAGTGGCTTTTCTACATTCTCTATCTTGTCAACATTTTGCATCCATTCTTCCTTATTCCCAAATAAAACTTCCAATCTGCTCCATAAATCATTTGGAGTGAATTCTTTTGAGTCATCATATACTTGATGGAGAATTTCGGGAGAAATAAAATAGAGGATACGTCATATGGCCATATCTTGTCTATTGAGAAATTCATTTTTCTCATCAACAAAATCAAGCTCTACTTCCATTTCCATAGTTATTTGGTACAAGCCTCTACATATGAACATAAGTAGAATTTTTTTCTTCCATTCCAAATAGTTATGAGGCATGAGAAGTATTTTTGGTGAATAATCCATGTTTTTGTTGTCTTCAATATTTTACCATGTAAATGTGTTGAAACTACAAAAAACAAATTTGGTGTAGCTTTTGCTTAGCAGTCCATCGGATCTGATACCATGTAAATGTGTTGAACCTACACAGAATAGATCTATCTAAACAATAATACACACATTTGCAGAGAGAATTGGAGAAAGAAGAAGAAGGAGAGAAAGAATGAAAGAATTCTCATTAACCGTATTCTACACTCAAAGAGTGAATAATTTACAATAGATATAGGATACATGAGTAACTAATGATCCATAGTGGTTGTCTAGAATGATATGGACACACACCAGTAGTTACAAGAGTAAAATTCCACCTAGTCTAGTCTCTCATGCAATTACGGGAGTGCACTGCCACCTACTTGAATTAACTAGTCAACTAGTCTTCAGTTAACTGACTGAACAGAGAGTAGTGAGTAGTTAACTCAAGAAATCAAGTGTAATGTGCCATTCTAGTGATGATCCCAAGGAAAGTGTGCATTAGTTGGTGATGATCCCAATGTTGCATGGTGACAAAACCAATGCAACATTTAAACTCAACTCAACTAGTCAAACTGAAGTGTCAACTGAAAGAGAATATTCTCTAGGTGGAATATTCTCCCCTAAAATATAGGAGACTGGATAATGACTAATTATGACTAATAAACAAGGAAAAACCTTAGGAAAAATAAATCCTAGGTGTGTGTGAAGTAACTCCAACAAGGTCATGGTTTTGATTTCCTTTGTGTTCCCTTCTTTATTTTTCCTTCTATTTTCATTTCTAATCCTTGATTGCAAGGATGTATTCCTAAAAGATCTCCTTTTGTAATTCAAAATCCATTTATCTTCTATGTTACATCATGTTCTATGATATCCATGTAGTCTAACCCTTGTTGAAAGTAAGGTTTTGTTTGTTTTTTTTTTCATTCAAGGTGTATCATTTTGAAAATCCTTTCTTGTAGTACCCTCAATAGTACTAGGCATTGTACATTATCATTACTTCTTGGGCCATATTTTTAGTATACAATGACACTTGGAGTGTTGAAAATGAAATTATTTGTTATATGTCCGTAGGTGTAACAACATAGAATTTGCATGCATAGTTTATGTCCTAGAAGTGTCTGGATATTAAGATGTGTGTACTCTATATTCACTATGATCTTGTTGTTGTATGAATATATGGTTTCCAAATGTTCCTCTATAATTCTCCCTTGGGTAATTGGGATTGTAAGATCCTTGTTGGATTGGATAAATGATACCAAGAGTGTTCTAATGTGTTATGGTTTCAACATGAATTGAATATGTTCAGGATATATTTTCCTCCCTAATTTGTTTAATTCATCGTTCCTATACTATCCTTAGCTCATGTTGATTCATTCCTCTCATATTCTTTAGTTCTACCTATATCTTTTCTGGTATTTCATAATGATCTTCCTTCGCATTATTTTTCTATCTATTGTACTTAGTGTTTCCCCTTCCATGTGAATGGATGCATGTACTTCATCCTTATATAAATTTGGCTTCACTATCCTTACATGTGTATGGATTTTATCAAGAAACCTTGTGATGAACATATATGTTTTGGGAGGTTTTGATACATCATACTTGAGTTACTAAATCGGATTTTTGTGTTGGGAATTATAATGGAAAACACTTTCCCCTTTCATATATTTTATATCCTTGAGCTATCCAAATGTATAGGGTTTTTTAATTTTCTACATGCATACATGTCCACAGTTTTTTTGATAAATTTTAGTCATGTGCTGAAAAGTGTATTCTTTTCACACTTCTAATACCATGTTAATATTGATCCCCTTAGTGATCCATTGAAGACAACCCATTTTTTTACTATATTGTATTTTTATTATACTTTCCAAAATCATTGAAGATTGAATATGTGATCCTCTCTTTCCATGGATCCATCTACTAATGGTACATGCGACATGTCATTTTTTGTTTTGGTTGCATTCTTGTTAACTTCATTTGAATTTTTGTTCTCAGGTCATTCAATCTTGTCCCACTTCATGATTCTATGATATCAAGGTTCCTATATATACTCCAATGTTATTTCTTGTTGTACTTGCAATATATCCCTATGTTTGTTCTCTATACCTATTGTTTCTTTCAAATATATTTGTTCCTTATTTTATTTTAGTGTTCCATGGATTTGTCTATGCATTGAAATTTTCCTTGGTGGAATTTTTACTACTATTTTTTTTCTTAAATTTCTGCAATGAGAATCCTATTCTTCTTTGGGCTTTCCCTTAAGATTATTGGATTTCACCCATTAGGATATTTTCTATTTATATTTATGTGTTTAGAGGCATGACTCCTCTAACTATGGTGTAGAGTTGTGAGTTGGAATAATCCCCAATTGTTGGCCACTTTTATAGTCATAGTCTCAATTTATCATAAAATTAACATAATCAATGTATTAATTTAATTATTCAGTCACATACAATCATACATTGTATTTCATTATAATCATAAAAAATAAATAAAAAGAAACACATCCCAATCAATGATGTCACATTTTATATTGGGAAAAACCTCAAGATGAAGGAGTGTAATATCCCTAGGCAGAGCCCTAGTTGTAATTATGAATTGCAAACATATTTGATAGGCTGGTGAGCCAAGTTATAATAAGCTAGAAGGCTTATGTGGTAATTAGGCCAGAGAGCCTAGAATACCAATGTTAGGAGCCTGATTTTTGTATATGTAATTATGCAGATCATTAATGAAAATATAAACACTGCTGCATGTAGACCGACCACAAAGAAGAGTTATGGGGGACTAAGCTCCACTAGGTAGGGTAAGGAAGGGGGGGGCAAGTATGTGGACCTAGGGGCTAAGCTAGGGGTCTTATCTCTATAGGAATAATATTTTAATATTAATTCCTAAAGACTAAGGTGGAAATGATATGTTTTTTCTATCCTAAGTTCCTGGAAAGGGGACGTAGGCTAAATGGAGTGCATGCAGATACAGGAAGACAAGTGTCAACCTAGGCTCATGAAGTTAAAAGATGAAGCATAAGCTGTGTTGGGGGGTTCGCTGATCATTATGCCATCCTCCGCCTGTGTTCGTCTTGTCCATTCTCTCGTCCTCCGTCTGAACCCAATACCTTCATCCTTTGCATCTGCATACTCGTGCACATTGAGGGAAACCCTCATGGTAAGGTGGATCGTGATTCCATTCTCCCATCCTTCATCTGAACCCGGGGGACCTCCATCATCGACCTCTGCATTTTGATTCATTGTCATTCACCCTGAAACCAGTGAAAATCGAGGGACTGATCCATGTCTCCTATGAAGTCTGAGCACCTTGTAATTGTCTGAGTTGTGTTGTGTCATAACTGCTGGCTGTTGTGGCCACACGGTTCCTTGACTGAGTGTGGCTTGCTGCCATCAGTTATTTCTTACTGAGCCTTGATATGTCTTAGTGTTGGAATGTTATTGTTTTGGGTGTCCATACCCATTTTCCCTATTGTTGTTGTTTTTCCCTGTACCTCACTGTAGCTAAGTCGAAGACTGGTTCAAGAGGTAGGTTGTCAAGCCTGTGAGAAACTCTCCCAGGTGAGAGAGTTTGTTGGGAAGTGAGTTCTCCTGGAAGGGATTCCCGTAGAATCTACGGTACTCTGAGACTTTTGGTCTAGCATGTTGTTGAAGCCCAAGGTAAGGGAGGGCTACTAGCCGATGGACTTGTATTAGTGAAGGTGTATCCTCCCGGGGTAGAGCAGGTGTGTGGGGAATGAGGGTCTGTGGGTTGTGGGCGTAAGTGGCTCCTGGGATAAAATATCCTCCCTGTTGCTTTGTGCAACTTCCTTGTTGTCCTTGCCAAGCCTAGAATTCCCTTGCCCGGAGGAGTTTAGTCCCAGCTCGGGGGTGACCCACTATTGAGCATGATGAGTAGCGTGGTCTAAGGCTAGGAGGTTCATGGAAGGTCTACACGCAGTTGGTGGATTTACTCCAGCTAAAAGATAAGTATCATTTATGTGCGTAATTATGTATTTTATGCATGTTTGGGTTACATGAAATGTATCATGTGTTCCATTGCATGTGGACTTACTGTAATCTCAATTGCAATTGTATGGTAGCAGTAATTTTTTGTTAATTGTTTTTAAATTCATTAAAAATAATGTTATATATGTGTGTGTGTGTGTGTGTATCTATGATTCTGCATGGTAGCATTACCTGGCTTGTGTTGGAAGGATAGGTTGTTTGGGTAGCATTATCAGAGTTTAGTGAAGTGTCATGTTGGTGGCATTGCCCGACCTATGTGTGGTGGGGATGTTACAATTTGGTATCAGAGCCAAGGTTTCAATGTTGAGCCTGGATGGGCTATGTTATTGGTAGTGAAGAAAAAGTTTTAGAATATAATTGTTGTCAGAATGGACAAAATTCAAGTTCAGAGCCAAGGTTTCAAACACTGAGCGTGAATGGGCTAGATAAGTGGTCATTGGACCTAAGGTTTCAAGAGGAAATTGCGTCTGGATGACCAATTTCGAACCTCAGAACCTTCATGAGTGCCAAGAAGTTACCTTGGCCATGTTACGAAGCTCAAGAGGAGTAGCGATGTCATAAAACCATGACAGAAGTGGTATTGGGCCACATATTAATGTGGACCTTAAGATTTGTTCGAGAGAAGGAGAATCCATCACGAATGTCATATCAGGTAATGTTGTCACGCAATTAGCCATGAATTCCTTTGGAAATCCATAGAGTAACAGAGTCTATTTTGCATCGTAGGATCTATTCGGAAGGAAGGGAAATCCCTTACGATCGTCAGATCTGGGGAAGGTGCATAAGAGTTAACCCGGAATCCATTCATACTTCATGACTTTAGTGAAGTTTGATGTAAGAAAAAAGAGAAGGGTCGAAGCCCGAAGCTCCGAAGTCCCAGGAGAGATCTACATCGTAGATGTGGGGAGAAGCCTAACCGTTATATCTCACGGCAGATCGTAAATTCAGAGTTGGGCTATCGGGAGAAGTGGGATGTGCTTATGCACAAATTTTCGGAGTCCAAAGTGAAAGAGTAGACATGGTGGGGCCAAATGACGCCTCCACGAGTGACATGGAAACTTCTAGGCATACCATGTTCCACCACCTGAGTTGGTGACAACTGTACTAGGTGGGTCGGAGGGTAGAGAAGTCTGAAAGTTCTGAATTCGGGAGATTGGAAGGAAGCAAGCATGAAAGATTCCAAAAACCGAAGTTCTGAAGCTCCAAAGTAGCGTGGCATGATGATGTCACTCGAATTGATGTGGAGACATGGGTTGTGTGCCATGTGTCAATGGGTTTTGAACCCATGGAAGATTGAAATGCCAGTTGGAACATGACACATGTCACCCATCTGACTGGGCCACATGTCAGCCGCTAGTAAACAACCATGTGGCACTCTGTATGAGCATGGTTAGTGGGACCCAAGGTTACCTAATGTAGTTAAAGGTTAGAGGATGCACACAAGTGTTGATCATGATACATCAAGATCGACGACCAAGAGGCATTGCGGGGACCCAAGTTGCACGGGAGTTAACTCTCCAAGGGGTTCTGCAATCCAAACCACAGTTGACAAGGAGTGTTCAGAGATTAACAGTTCGGGGTATTGGGGGTGTGCGGATGTGAATCCCTCCGAACTCTCGAAGCTTTGAAGTCCCGAAACTTAGATGTAAGAGGTTCCATAGCAAGTGTCAGTTGTTGGATGATGAGTAATAGTGGATGACTGATCCACCCTACTTTGTGAGTTCGTTAATTAGGAACTCAGAGGGTCTGTTGTGTTGTGCTTTGAAAACTTCTGAAGCTGAAGGCACGAGTAAATGCCCAACTCTTAGCACTCAATCATATCCATGGTCCCATGCGAGTTAAGGACTCAAGGAAAATGGGCGCTAGTGCCCAAAAACTGTGTTAAAGAAGGAAAAAAGGGTTAGGAAGGAAGCAGGTGGGTTTCGTCTGGTTCAAAAACGCATCAAAAGAATACTGAATACCTGGGAACTTTATGATAGGGTCCAACAAAGATCTAAGATCCATTAGCTCAGAGAAAAGAGATCTTTGCACAAGAAGTGTGTTAGAGAAGGAGCACAAGTTTTAAATGATTATAGCTTTCTTATGAAGGCTCAGAATTGAGCAAGGAAGTCGTGATTGGAAAGGTATCAGAAAGAGGATTCCAGATGTAATGGTTACATTAAAAACATAAGAAGTGCTAGAGATGTCTTCAGATAGAAGAAAAAGAAGGAAGAAGGAGAGGGAAATTTCTTTATTCTACACCTGAGATTTTTCAAAAGTCATTGGATCAGATGTTGGGTTCGATAAGAAGCATGGAAACCCCAAATAGAATTCTTGTTTGGGGAAGACAATACAGGTGACAATATTTGCACATCAAATGTGAATTCTAGGTAGAGAAGAGAGTAGAGAGGATTGCATGAACAAAGAAGTTGTCACTATTGAATACCATGTACAGAAGCACTTGAATCAATATAAGAATGCTTTGGTCCAATTTTATGGTGTATTATGGTTGCTATATGTATCAATTGAATGAAAATCCCACAAGGAGCGTGTCGAGGGATTCTGGGTTTACCTCAGAAATCTCAGGAGAGATACCGTGAAACTTATACCAATAGAAGTGCAAGGGTAGCAAAGAACCGGGCAAGGTGTGCACAAGCCAAGTTAATTCTTAGACGTATCCAACTCGAGAGAAGGAAGTTGAAGAACTTATGTTGTGAGGAGTGCACAGAGTTGGAATTCCAGATAGCCAGGAGTTATCGTGAAGGCCAAAAGGAGTGCGAGCAAGATTCTTGAGAATCCTTGAGTTGCAATGAGAATCAAGATCAGGAAGGATAGAGTTTTCAAGTGTTCAAAGGAAAGACAAGGGTCGAAGTCACCTCGTGGAAAACAAGTTCAGAAGGTTTGATGCAGAGTTGGACAGAAGAAACCTGTCAAGAATCTTAACGGACGATACAGATCCCTGGGGAAGAGAGGTGTTGACAGTCGCACGTCGTTAGATCTAGTGAAGTCATGAGGAAGATAAGATTCAGGAGTCATTTAACACTTCGAAGCTCAGGAGGAATAGTTTGGGTCATCGTTATGAAAGAATATATGATCGTCAATCTCCTTTGTTGGGGAGAATTTTTTGGGTATCAGAAGGAGGGAGGTGAGTAGTCCTCTGACATCGCTAAGTGAGAAGTCCCGAAGGGCATGGGAGTTGGACCCTAGGTCATAGTCAGAGGTCACCTCGTTGAAGGTCAAAGGAACGAAGCTAGAACTTGCTAGGCTCTTCGTTTGAAGTTTGGGGATCAGGAGAGTAGGGGTTGACTCGCTACAAAACACTCGAAGTCCGAGATAGTGAAGTGTCTTTTTGATAGGCATGTGGTCATAGCAGGTGGTCATGTAGAGGAAGCTTGCGCCCATCACTAGTTCGCGCAGGTGAGGTTTCATGCAAGGACCTATGGATTTGTTTCGTGGAGATTCTAGTAGGGACTTGAAGAGTGCTCCAGGTCTGAGAGTTTGAAGAATCCAGATTCCATAAAACAACTTCGTTAGGAATTTAATTCATCCAAGTACGAGATTGGGATAGTTGAACCCAAGAAATCAACGAAAGCTAAAGGTTAATATTAGCTTAGTTTGGGACTATAAATGCAAAGGCATCCAAGAGTGATTTGGCTAGAAAGTGCTTAGGAAAAATATAGTCACGTATAATCACTACAATGAGATCACAAGAAGATCCAGGAATCCAGGAAGAATTGTAGACTTCTGGGATCATCAAGGAAAATTTGTATAGGGAGAAAGAAGTTGCTACAATTTCTGTGGCAGCAAGTATGCTATGCCTTGTTGGCTCAACCAGAGGAAAGAATGCTTGCATGTTGCAAGTGTTGTTGGTAATGTTGTTGCAGAAGGAGAGAAGCAACAGAGAGTTGAAGTGTTCGTTATAAGTTTTATAAAATAAGCATGAAAGCTTCTACTGCCATCATACATTCAGGTAGTATAAAATTTATTAATGGAAGTCATGTAGGTATGAGTTTTTATTACTCTTTTTACATAATTGATGAAATGAAATTTAGGCAATAATTTCCTCAGCCAGAGTTATTTTATAAAATCACATGATTATATTATTGAGTGCATACCACTAGATGTGGTAAAGGCTGGAAGCCTATATTAATTCAAATCTTTTAGCTTCTGAATGCACACACTGACATAGTATAATGTCATGTTAATTTGGTTATGGGGTAGTAACCAAAGAATTAAAAGATAAGAACTTGTTATAGGAATGACTGCCAGTAAGCTAGTCATGTATCAGACTAGGACATGGTTGGATATGGAAAGGTACGGATATGGAAAGGTTATGAGCCACACAGGTACTAAAATCTTCCTACCTTTAAATAAAAACTTGGGCGGAAACCTTTTTGCTAACACTAATGAACACCACAGAATTATATTCTTGGTGTAGTGTTCGGGTTGAAAAGGAAGGAATCCAATTAATTGGGAAGAAAATAGGAAGTGTGTGGAGAATGTGTCAACACATTGGCCAGAATTCCAACTTATGGATGGTGAGATACATGACTGAGATAAAGAGCATTATGTAATTCAATACAAGATGCATTGAATAAGAATGCATTGAGAATTACACTCATGCATAGCAAGTGATAGAATTGTATACTAAATGCAATGGTTGAATATGTTTTGTAAGTACATGCATATATATTATTGCATGGAAATAATTGTTACTAACATATGAAATGTTGTTAAATCATGAAGTTGAGGACATTTCAGGGAGGTGTTAGACATTGCAACAAGAAAGTAGCAAGTCAAGTAGTCACATGAGCATTGACTAAAGGAAATTTTCTTGTTTAGAAAAATAAGTAATGAACTTACAAATATTACTGTGAAAATGCATATGCATAGAATGACGATTCATTCTATTTTATTAAGTTGTTTGGTAATTATGATTGAATTGCTAGATGCAGACAACTCTAAGTTCACTGCATATGGTTATGTACATATTGCAATTGAATTATGATGTACATGAAATACTGACAATTGTTGGCAGTATGCAAGATGAAGCCTTGCAGGAAAATGGTATGTAATTTTGTGCTTGTGGAAAACCACAAGGAAGGTTACAATCCTAATATGGAAACAACCAAGAAGGATTATGAAATAAAATTTCATGTTTGGGGAAAAAAGTTGAATTCCCTTTTGAACTAAGTTTGAGTTCCTAGATGAGATGATGTTGATTAAAGTTGGAATGTTGACTACAAAGATTAGCTCGAGGAAGATGTCGATTGGAGACCTCTGAGGGCAATTGGAACTCCTCGAGCCATGGTACTCTAAGACTTCTGGTCTGGCCTGTTGCTGAAGCCCAAGGAAAGGGAGGTGTAACAGCCGATGGACTGTGTGACAGTGAAGGTGCACACTCCTGGGGTGGGACAGGCATGTGGGGAATGAGAGACCATTGGTTGGACTACTGCTGAGGTTTGGTTGGTTGGAGTGTTGCTAAGGTTTCGTACCTTGGCCTAGACCATGTTGATATGGAAGTCTTCTCAATCAAAAGATAAGGATCAATTCTCTATTCACTATATGCTATGTATCTCGTAATTTGTATACAGGTTATAATGTTATTAGAACTGTCTGTATATATATTGCATGTATTTTCTAATTTTTCTTCCAAATGAATAGGTGTATGAGCAAAGTGTTTACATATGTGGAGTCAAAGCACTGCTGAGAGTTTACCAATGGATGGAACATTGTGGATCTGCAACCATTCAGTGCCTTCAATGAGGTTTAATTGAAGCATGTAACAAGGAATAATAAGTTGAATGCTTCATGAAGCAACTCTATGGAATAGAGAAATTGAGTTTCAGCTGCAGTATGAACACCAAATTGATGCTTGAAAGTAGAGCACTAGGTGGATAATAGGATTCCAATAGCTAAATCTTGGATTTTTTTGAAGACTTTTTGAATTATATATGTATAAACAAGTTTCACTGAGGACAGTGCAAAAATAAGGGGAGGGGATTGTAATATCCCCAAGCAGAGACCGAGTTGTAATTATGAATTGTAAACATATTTGATAGGCTAGTGAGCCAAGTTATAATAAGCTAGGAGGCTTATGTGGTGATTAGGCCAGAGAGCCTAGAATACCAAGGCTAGGAGCCTAATTTTTGTATATGCAATTATGAAGATCATTAATAAAAATATAAACACTGTTGTATGTAGACCAACCACGAAGAAGAGTTATGGGGGACTAAGCTCCACTAGGTAGGGTAAGGAAGGGGGGGCTAAGTATGTGGGCCTAGGGGCTAAGCTAGGGGTCTTACCTCTAGAGGAATAATATTTTAATATTAATTCCTGAAGAATAAGGTGGACATGATATGTTTTTGTTATCCTAAGTTCCTGGAAAGGAGATGTAGACTAAATGGAGCGAATGCAGCTCCAGGAAGACAAGTGTTGACCTGGACTCATGTAGTTAAAAGTTGAAGCGTCAGCTGTGTTGGGCCGTTCACTGGTCATTCTTCCATCCTCCGCATGAGTTCGTCCTATCCATTGTCCCATACTTTGTCTGAACCTAAGACCTCCATCGTCTACATATGCATACCTGCGCACAGTGATGGAAACCCTCACGGGAAGGTGGTTCGTGATTCTAGTCTCCCATCCTCCGTCTGAACTTGGGGGACCTCCATCATCGACCTTTACATTTTTATTCCTTGTCATGCACCTTGAAACCAGTCAAAAATGAGGGACTGATTTGTGTCTCCTATGAAGTCCGAGCACCCTTTAATTTTTTGAGTCGTTTTGTGTCATAACTATTGGTTGTTGTGGCCATGCAGTTCCTTGACTGAGTGTGGCTTATTGTCATCGGTTATTTCCTACTAAGCCTTGATATGTCTTAGTGTTGGAATGTTACCATTTTGGGTGTCCATACTCGTTTTCCCTGTTGTTGTTGATGTTCCCCATACCTGACTGTAGCTGAGTCAAAGACTAGTTCAAGAGGCAGGTTGTCAGCCTATGAGAAACTCTCCCAGGTGAGAGAATTTGTTGGGAAGTGAGTTCTCCTGGAAGGGAGTCTCGTAGCAGCTACAATACTCTAAGACTTCTTGTCTAGCCTATTGCTAAAGTCGAAGGTAAGGGAGGGGTACTAGCCGATGGATTTGTATTAGTGAAGGTGTATCCTCCTCGGGTGGAGCAGGCGTGTGGGGAATGAGGGTTTGTGGGTTGTGGGCGTAAGTGGCTCCTGGGATAAAATATCCTTCATGTTTATTTGTGCAACTTCCTTGTTGTCCTTGCCAAGCCTAGAATTCCCTTGCTCAGTGGAGTTTAGTCCCAGCTCAGGGGTGACCCACTGCTGAGCATGATGAGCAATGTGGTCTAAGGTTGGGAGGTTCGTGGAAGGTCTGCACGCAATTGGTGGATTTACTCCAGCTAAAATATAAGTATCATTTATGTGTTTAATTATGTATTTTATGCATGTTTGGGTTACTTGAAATGTATCATGCGTTACAGTGCATGTGGACTTACTGTAATCTCAATTCCATATGCATGGTAGTAGTAATTATGTGTTAATTGTTTTTAAATTCATTAAAAAGCATGTTATATATATGTGTGTTTGTGTGTGTATGATTCTGCGTAGTAGCATTACTCGACTCATGTTGGAAGGCTAGGTTGTTTGGGGAGCATTATCAGAGTTTAATGAAGTGTCATTTTGGTGGCGTTGCCCATCCTATAGATGGTTGGGGACGTTACAAGGAGAAACCCACTCTTGTTGATAGTGAGATTTATCTCAACTTGACTTCTATGTTCTTGATCAAAACCGTTAACTTGTTCGATATCAAATTCTTCTAATAAACTCAAAATATATATGGATATCTACTACTTAATTGCAACATATCCCATTTTCTCTTACAAGAACATTACATTACATCCTTTTCTTTTGATAATTTTCTATTTCTAATATATATATATATATATATATATATATATATATATATATATAGATATAGATATAGATATAGATATAGATATAGATATATATAGATAGATAGATAGATAGATATTGTTCTACCCAAAACCAAGCAAGCCCCTTATTGTGTTTTGTTCATCTGAAAAGAGGTTATTTTGGTATCATTTGGGGTATCTACCCAACAAACCCAAAAAATATAACATATATTATTTCTTTTAGAAGCAAAATTGAGAGGGTTTACAAGTAATTCAAAAGGGAACTTTGGGTTGGTTCATGCCAAAGGAAATTGACAAATTTTCATATTTTTACACAACAAGGAGTTTCATTTTTTTTTTTTTTTATGATAATGAAATTATGGAAAAGTAAAGAGATCGCAAATGTCCCATGAATCAATCAACAATTATGATTTTTTATTTTATTTTTTGTTGAAAATATAGCTCAGAAATACACTATGCCATACTTCAGATTTCAACCTCCTATTATGCTTCAACAATAAAGCAATAAACCCAATTCTGAACTATACTTAATGAGCAGAAACATTAAATGGCATAGATCTAAGACTAAATCAGTAGCGAAAATAATTTATAACAACAAACAAAATCACACATTTGGCACCATAAATTATGGGCAATGCCCCTTGAAGAATACACATGAAAGATGACAGTCTAAAGAGATAATTCGTATTGAGCTAAGAGAAGTTTCATATCAGAGTTTACAACAACAAGTAATAGAAGCAATAATTTCTAGAAATATGCGCCATCGAAATTCCTAAAAACAACACTAAACAGACCTCATTTTCTGCAATGTACAATGCTTTTAACAACAAATACAACCTCAAATTCTGTGCACTTAAGCAGTATTGTTTTGCACTTATTTTGAACAACAAGACACTTAGAAAATTATGCTATCCTATTTCCTCGATTTTTGTCTCTATGCAACTGTATGGCCCCTAAAATAGTGTTGTACGACCTCTTTTCTAACTGTTGTCAACTCACCATTTAATGTTGTAATTTCTAGAAAATTGTGCACTCGTCTCCTCTTGGAAATTGTGTCCTCCTTCAGTTGTACAAAACCTCTACTTCCTTGGAAATCATGCCCCTCCTTTAGATGTACGAACCTCCCACTTTCCCTTGGAGAATGTGCCCTCCTCTTGTTGTTACTCTCACTTCTCCATGAGCTCAATCTCTTTCTTGAGAAAAGTGACTCTTCACCTTATCACTCAAGATCTCCTCAAAGTGTGCACCCTCTCTCTCTCTCATGAGTTTTCTTTAAGCAATTTCGAAATGCAACTCCTCTAACCCTTGATCTCCCTTGAGCGACTCTTCACTTTCCCTTGAGATCAACGATCATGACTTAATCATTGTTGAGGTCACTTAAGTCACTAAAGTGACCCATAACATCATAAAGTCACTTTTACATTTAAAAATTAAAAGACCGAACTTTATAAAATCACTTTATAAAGTTACTTTACTTTGTGAATGTGATTAATATTAAATTATATTGTAAAATCGTAAGGATGAAGAAATTTTTGCAAATGGTTGCACCCATGGAATTGATGTCTTATTTTTGGCGATTATGAAAGTTTATTTTGTGGTAATTGTGCCTCCTATCCTTCTTATTATGTGTTTCATAATGATATTCGAGGAATGAAATCATAGGTGTTTATGGAACATTCTCACATATCCATCGGTGTTGGACATAATACAATAGTAAATTAATTTATTCTTATTCTTGTAATGTTCATAAGGTTTGAAGCATCAAGTGCCATTCTTTTCAGCCATTTTTTTCATGTTATCATTTGAAAACTTATTTATGAATATACATACATTTATTCTACTTTACTCATTGAACATTTATGGTTGTGTAAGGATCTACTAATCGTGGACCTCTTTTTCTTTAATTTTTTTTTCTTTGTACAACAATTTGAACGATTTGATCAACAAGAAGTACCCTTTATCACTTGTTGTATCTTCTTAATCATTCAATCAATGAAAATAGAAACTTCATAATCTTAAGGATAAATTATATATCTTATTAAGTCTAAACACATCCATATATGAAGCATATCAACACAATTTATGGTTTAACCTACTATTATTCCTAAGATTAATTGGAAGATAATATTGAAGTATTTAGGGATTCTCCCTTGAGTTTGAAAATAATTATCCTAAAGTGAGAGCAGAGATATTGTGGTGATAGTGGGAAACCTCTTAGACAAAACCATATCTACCTAAATTGGTGTCATGGATTTGATATTGTGTAGTGCAATTTTGGGAGATAACATAACCAAAAATTTGCATGAGCCTCCAAACTCATTAAAAAATGTGCATTTCCTAACCAAGGAGAGAATGCTAACCCCTTATTTATGACAAGTGATAAGGCATCCCAATGGCATGTCATAGGTTTATCACTAGGTGGCTTACTCATGGAAGTGTGAGGGCACCTAAGATAGATAGTGATAACTCCCTTGGATTTCATCACCTTGGGCATAACTTACTATAACTTCTCATTCATACCATCACTTTCTTTACTTGGCGGTTTCATCACCATAATTTAATACATTTGGAAAACACCTTCATCTCTTACGAATTGCTTGTGCTTTCTTAGTGTGCCTTAGGGATGTGTTTATTTTCTTCCCTTAAGAAACTTGTCTTGAAAACCAGATTTTGTCACCATTGGAAACAAACTCGAAAACCACATTGCTGATACTCACATTATTACCACCTACATTCCATTGGATACATTATTTTGTAGACATATAGACCTAGAACTCTTCTCTGAAAAAATCTAATTCATTAGAACCATGTACTTGGGACCCATGTTAAAATCTAAATTTGATGATCTTCCTTTAATCCATAGGATTTTAGTTTGTAACCCCCATAACATCTATAGTCCCTAACCTTTAAATTAATATTTTATTACCTTATGCATCTAAGGCTTATAACACTTAATCGTGATTTGTAACCCTCACAATCCACATTACCCCTAAGCCCTAGCTCTATAATCCCTAATTCCCAAGGAATGTAACTCTTATCCCCTCTAACCTATATAAACTATGATACATAGAACTTAAACACAAAACCATATTTTAGGATGTCTTACATATGCCCACATTAAATGCCAATTTCAAAATATTTGTTACACTATGGACCTTCATAACCTCTTAACTCACTCTTCAAAACTTTGAAGATTTAAAAAAGCTTTTTCCAATCTTTTAAAATATAGAAATAAAATACTAAAATAAATCAATTATTTTCTTATCATTATTTCAAGATTCAAAGAACTAAATCAATCTCAATAAACCATAAGAATCATCATTATCCACTAATAATAATAATCTAATTTTGAGGTCATGGTCAAGGGCCTTTGAACTTATAGTTTTTTAGGAGGAAACACATCTTCTTAACCATTAATCCCACTAAGATTGTATATACATACTAATTAATATTAATATATCTTATACATTAATCTTATAAACAAACATATTCATATTAATTAATAAGTTAGGTGTTGAAAATAAAAAAATAATATACTTATATACACTAAATGTGTTTATGGTAGACTAGTAAATAAAACATTTTATCATATTAATGTGTTT
Organism: Picea engelmannii; assembly: GCA_009831015.1. Taxonomy (NCBI): domain Eukaryota; kingdom Viridiplantae; phylum Streptophyta; class Pinopsida; order Pinales; family Pinaceae; genus Picea; species Picea engelmannii. The sequence continues at coordinate 529,067 of ML782163.1, forward strand.
CTGCAACAGGAAATAAAAGATTTTACTTGTCAATTGGATGTAGTTTGGATGGTTCAATTCTCATAATGACATGAATAAAGCTCATAATGAATATGTTGTAATGACTTCGAACCTATATGTATTGAAGCCCAAGTTGTCAAGATGGTTGGTCTAGAATGACTTGCTGTGTATATGTATTGGAAAGGCAAGTTAGCTTTGATTCAATATTCTTTGATGTAAAAAAAATTAAAGCCCGCGTTGTCAATATGGTTGGTCTAGGATGACGTGCTGTGTAAAGGGCTATTATTCTCGTGATATATATGAAGAAAACTTTATTAATTCACTCGTACGCAAGCTGCAAGCTACTGCAACGGATTCATAAGAATCCATGCCTTGCTTGTCTGCGACAATGAGTCAGACGACGAACTCCTCTTTCTCTCACAGACATTATAAATGTTGTTAACAAAAAAAACTTAAGCGCTGCGATTGAGATCGATTTTTGAGTTACAACTACTGTTTCTCCGCGCCAAATTAGAACCGCTTTTACTTAAATAATCGTAGGCCGCAGAGATTTGAATTAACAGCCGACTCAACGGTTTTGAAGGTCCGGTTTCTGATCTTTCAGAGGTATTTCGGTGTTTATCGACATGAGTTCCAGAATCAGGCACCGCTACCCTCGCTGTACATGCAACCGTTTCTCAAGAGAATGGGGTGTAAACCCCATTATTTGCCTCGCCTGTGGCCGAGGTTTGAGGGCGACTGGTCAGGTCGTTACGTCATTCCTTTATCGCCATGATTTGGTCCCTCGCGCGGCCCGTAGAGTGAAGAGATCAATCCCATGTTGTACAAGTTCAATTCCCACAATTACGGTGAACTCGGGGCACCTGGTTAATAATTCCCAATGCCCCATATGCCTGGGCGAGTTCCAGTTAGGCACCGAAGCAAAGGAAATGCCGTGCAACCACATTTATCATTCAATCTGCATCGCCCCATGGCTGGCTAACAATATTACCTGCCCTAAGTGTCGCCGTCCATTGCCGAGCGCGCAAACTAATTCTCCTTCGGTTTCCAGAGGCCAAAATGATTATGTGCAACGATATATTCCTTTGTTAATTTTGTTACTCGAGCTCTGGATCATATTCGTATGCTGAGTCGAGAAAAATCTGTGCTTGCAAAAACAGATACTAGGTCAAATTAGTTAGAGATACTGTATTTGTATTGCAAAACAGATACTAGGTCAAATTAGCTACATACGGTGTATTGCATTTTTCTTTCTAGGAGGTAACAAATTCAAATTTAAAGGGGTACAGTATATATATTTTTTTATTAGACTTTACTAATCAAATATAGAATATGTATTTTTTTTTTCAGGCGATCACAAATTTAAATTCTAAGGGGTAGAGTATATATACTTTTGTAGATTTTACTAATCAAATCGCTGGATACTTTTGTAGAGTTTACTAATCAAATAGCTGGACAAAGAAGGTCCCTTATCAGACAATCAAAGAATCTCATACACCTTACTTGGACGTGACCTTGAAAATAAATTATTATATTCTGATATGTGAAGCTAACTTTTAATATTCTGTTTTCTCTTACCAATATTATAAGGTAAGGAATGCTTGCGGATAAATTAATGAATCAATGAATGTTCACATGCTTTACGCATTAATGTTTATAGTTGAATTTCCCTGAAACCCCATTTAACATCATATTCTTCTGTTTCGTGGCCGTGCATATATGCACAAATCCATTTAGGTCAACATTTAGTCCTTGCATAACGGAGCCGTTCGGCCTTCGGGAAGTTGCAGGGGTTTGGGTTCTTGGGAAGGATTCCAATTCTGAGCTCATGTACAAATTGCACTGTCCAGAAAGAGAAAGGGTTTTTTGTTTCAGATAGTTGTGGCCTATGTAAAATGCAAGAGATGCTCCTGGCCATCTCTGTAGAGCCGTGGGAGTGAAGAAAATGCTGGCTTCCTGGTTTATGTAATGCGTTCTTTCTTAAAACCCTCTGCAGTCATAGTAGAAGTAGAATCGTTATTTGTGCATTCAGATTTACAGACACTGTGCATAAAAATAAAATTGATATTTGTGCATTATAATCACGTCTACTTTGTAAATTTTGTGTTTCCCAGGATCAATTCCGGACTGACTGCTACCGCTCTCCTCTCATTAAAGTTGGGCCGGCGGGGCGTTGACAACTGAGGGCGCAGGGTTTGAACGGCCGACTTCTCAGTGGTGTACAGTTAGAATGAAAACTGAGGGCGTAGGGCGCAGGGTTTGAACAGCCGACTTCTCAGTGGTGTACAGTTAGAATGGATGTAAAAAATATATTTTTATTTTAAGAATATGTGTTTTTTTTTAGAGGTTATAGGTTCAAATTCAGAAGAGGTAGGGTATATATACTTCTCTAGATTTTAGCAGTGGAATAGTTGAGTAGAGGGGATTTCTTGACCCACAAACAAGAAGTCGCAAACACCAATTTGATGTGTGGTTTGGTTATTATTAGCAATTAACACAGTAAAGATCCATCTTCCAAGTTATACATATTTAAATTGCAGAATTAATATTAATTTTTTGGATTATTGTCCATTTAAATATAATCATATATTTTTCTAACTCTTGGATGGATTCTTTTCTTGATAAAAAATTTGTACCATATTTTTTCTCCCTTTTAAATTTATAATTTTGAGCAATAAAAATTATAATTTTCTGTTATTTAAATTATATTTCTGAATGCATAAATAGATTCAGCGTTTTGCAAAATCTTAGATACTCAGATTATATAGACTTAACTACTCAAATCTATAACCAATTTTAAACCAAAATTAAACTGAAAAAGACTCAAAAGGAAGAACTTTTAGAAAGTTTAGACTAGTGCATATGATCAATGTTAAAGTAGGTTATGGTTGGTGGATAATTTTAAATCTTTCCATCCAGAGAATTTATTTGTTTTTGTCCAATCTATTTTTTTGTTGATAAAAAATCTCTAGCATATTTTTTCTCCCCTCCAAATTTATAATTTTGAGCAGTAAGATTAGAGTAATAAGAAATTAAATTTTTTTGTTGTTTAAATTACATTTTTGAATATATAAATGGATAATTTTAAATATTTTCATCCATAAAATTTATGCTTTTCCTTTGAAAATTGAGAAAGTTTTCCATATACATATTATGATATGATATAAGGAGTTATAAAAATTTTCTTTATATAAAATTGGAATCCATACATAAAGATTTGAAATATCTTTTTTTTTTAAATTTAAATATTAATATTTAAAAAAAAAAATTAAACAATCTAATTCAAATTAAAATCATTAACAAAACTAGTAAGTAGTGGAATGTACTGTTAAGATACTCTATCATGTGATGGAGTGTACCCTGAAATTAACTTGTGTAAACAAAAAAAATTATTAACAAAGATTTTGTATGTAAATGAATAACTAAGTTCAATGCTTTATGAAAAGGTTTTTACCCTTGCAAATTAAGTCTCTTTATCTTCAACTTATGCTTAACTTCTTTGTTTATATAGATAATAAAACCCTTTATTTAGGTTGATAACATAACCCTTTTACACGGAAACCTTGAACCTTCGAATTGAGATACACAATGAAGAAATCAAACGAACACTGCGATTCGTAATCTACATCTCAAAAAGGGTCTACAATTCTACTCTATTCGATTCTTAATATTTTATTTCATAATATAAATGATTTTTAAAATAATTATTTTAATTTATATTTAATAGATGTTTATTTTTTAATAATATAAGTGATTTTTAAAATAGTTATTTTAATATTTATTTTTAAAGTAGAAAACTTATAATATTAAGAATAATTAGATTAATAATAATAATGTATTTAGTATATGTTAATAGTATAGGTTTAATACATTTTATTAAAAGAACATTATTATTATGTTAAATGTATATTTATTAATTTAAGTTGGACACATTAATATTATTGTTTCTAGTTATTTATTAAATTGTAGATATAAGGTTAAATTAATAATATATAAAAGGATCAGCCACACTTATTTAAATATTTGTTTCGATTTTACTTTTTCTATATAATAAGCAAGTTTAGATTTATATTTTTTTTGTGGTTTAATAAAGAAGTTTACTTATTTATATAGGATTGATATTCATAATAGTAGGTAGGAACCTCACAACAACTAAAATCTGTCTCCTCTCTTAGTTCTTCCAACTTCATCATCTCTCTTGATTTAGTCCTCTTACTATTGAAAGAAATGGGGGTATTTCAAGAGTTCGACCCAACCCCCACCTTAGAAATGAATGGAAGCGGGTGCCTATACCCATCTCCAAGTTGAAAGAATTCCAAAAGCTATCCTCTATCAATCGAGTGAGTACTTACTAAAGACCCTCTATCTTTCTATATAATAACCATATTTGCATGGAGGTTGGGGTGGGAAGTCACTAAGCGATTCTTTTGTATTATAGAGAGAATGAAGCTTATAGTTTAATTGATTGAAATATAATACTCATAACGATGATATTATAGATTTGATCCCTAGGTCACCTAATCATATTTAAGAATCTTCACATTAAAATTAATTGTGGCATACTAACATACAATAATATTTATAACAAAAAATCTATATATATATATATATATATTTGTGAATATATGATTTCATAAATTACCACACTTTTAAAAAATAAAATAAAAATAATGTAATAATTTAAGGATACATATTTTTAAATTTATGAACATAGTAATACAAAATAATAAATTAATTTATGATATATTCATTATTGTGAATCTGTTAATCCACCAAATGTGATGAATCTTTTAGATTATTGTTTGCACCATGTGATTTTCACAAGTTTTTTTTACTTTTATTTTTTTTTAACATTACAAAGCGACATTTCATGTATGTGAAACATAATCTTCTATAATATAAGTTGTTCTATTTTATTAATATTTATGTAAGTATTACTATATATTTATATTAATCAAAGTTAACTTTTGGAAACATATGTTTTTTTTTTTTTTAAATAAAAAAGGGGGAGATCCTGCTGTCATATATTATCAAAAACCTGTAACAGAGTTTACATGGTCAACAGTCTGAAACGTCAAAAATGCTGCCGGAGACCGGAAACCAGCATTGGCAAAACATCTATT
>ML782163.1:539572-552355 GCA_009831015.1 Picea engelmannii
TATATATATATATATATATATATATATGTTATGAAATAATAATAGGGGGGGTCCCCTAGGAGAAAACACACTAAAGTGACTATTTCCAAGCATAACATTTCCCTCAACATGTTGTCATTTCTTCATTTCGGTTGTGATATAATTTCAGAGTAATGGTATATTGATTTAGAGTTATTGTGGTGTTTATCAATACACATGTTTTGGTAATGAAAAATGCTTGTTTTTGTTTCAATATGATATATGTCAGCTTGAGGAAACATCAAGTTACAGTGACTCTACTCACTTCTCAACATCATGGTGACATTAAGCATGACACTCGTAAAATTTGCAAAGAAAATGATTGGTGTCTTCCTATGATTACATGCATGATGAAAATCAAATTTTAGTTAGTTTCCAAATTATATTCTCCGATACTTAGTTTAATGTTGTGGCATTTTCCCACACAATCAATACTCCCTCCTTTAACAACCAAAACTTGAAAATTTGTCACTAGATATACAAAACAATGGGGGCACTCTGCTAATATTTTATCAATGAAGTTATGGATACTACCCGACTCAATGAGCACTATAATTTTTTTCTTCTTAATGTACACTACAATATTCATGGTTTGAGGTGTTAACAAACCTCCCAATGCATGAACATATATTTTGCACTTGTCTGAATCAATGTTGTGCACCATTTTAGCCTCTATTTCTTGCTCTTTTAATTTGATAAGTTCTTCCTCATTTATTTGTGTAGATGCCTCCACTTCCTCTTCATCATTATTTTCCAAGGTGAACAAATTATTTTTTTTGACATTTATGCCCTTTTGACCATTTTTGTTTACAACCAAAGCATAATCATTTTGTTGTTCTTTCCTCCATTTTCTTCTGCGATTTTTTAGTAGGTTGATATAAGGTTGTATTATGAACCCCCAAAAAATATTTGTTTCTTGCATATGCTCCAATGGTAGACTTGTGTGTAGCCTTATTTTTGGCTTTAATAAGACAAGCAAATTTCACAGCTTCCATAATATTTCATTATGTTTTAGGAAAATCTCATGTTTAATGTATTTTTTAAACCACCCATGTAAGCTTCCAACAAATATTCATCACTTATGTCATCCACCCTTGTGGAAGATACCTAAAATTCTGAATTACAATCTTTAATATCACTTAAGTGCTTGATTCTTCTCAATTGACTGAAGTAGTCTTGTTCCCAATCTTTCCCATATTGTGCTTATAAGTTTCTTGTAAGTAAACCCCAGGTATAATGATAAGAATGGGGCTTCCTTTTAACTACCCATTGATACCATTGATATTGTTTTATCTCAAATTTCAAAGTTTCCATGTGAATCCTTTTATTATCATCCATAATATTATGTTGTTAAAAATATTTCTCTATTTGGTTCACCCAGGTGAAGACCTCTATTCCATCAAACTTGTTTAATTAAATCTTGGGAAGGTTCACTCCTTTTTGGAACCATCCATAAGTAACTCCACTATTGGAGTTAAATCCACTTGAAAAATTCTTATTACTCGAAGGTTGTTCAGCATGAATACTATCTTTATTTTCACGAGTCTCTTCGATCACATTGTCACTTTTAGGAAGCATCCCATCTATGGTTTTTAAGATGGAAATTTTCAATTCCTCCATCTTATTTTCCATTTTGGTCCTTATTTTCATCCTTCTTGTTTTCTATATTATTTTCCATCTATTCCCTATTTTTGTTCATCTTCTTTTCCATCTGTTCCCTATTTTAATTTATATTATTTTCCACCAATTCCCTAATTTTAGTGATCTTCTTTTCCATTTGTTCCATCTGCTGAAAAATATCTTCTCTTTCTTCTTGATTCATGGTTGATTCTCTGGAGGTTTACTTGGTGAAGCAAATTTTGGATCTTTCTTCAGAGCCATGGACAAAAGTTCTTGGGTCCTGAGGACAAGGGAGTGCCAGGTGATATATCTCTTTGATATACATGTGGGGTCCAACAACAATACTCAACCAAATATCTTAGGGCACTAAATAAGTAGGCTCAACCATGTCATTATGCGTACTACCCAGGCACTTGACAGTGCTCTCCCTGAGTGTTGTTCTTGGTGTACTATAGCAACAAGACAATCAAATATATTATCTAAGGTTGGTTTCAAGTATACCTAGGGGAATTACTATGTAAACAAAGGCACATGGAAGTGGGATTATATCTACAGGTACTATCTAATATGGTACTACTTGAAGGCGTACCAACATGGGTTTCCAACCAAGTGAAGCAATGTGTTTCCAACCATGTGAAACCATGTGTAATTCCTGCATGTATTCTTCTCCAACCATAATTTTACCTTATTAAAATATAATGAATCAGAATCTAAATTTTTTTCCACATGTACTTCACTATATTAAATCAAGATTATGAAAATTTTAGAGTTTGAAACTTCACTGAAAAAGGTTACAGTGAAAATGACAATAATGAAAATGCCAAGATAATCGATTTCAGGATTGGTCACAAACCTTATATTCCATGGACTATATCTCTGAATTCTATAGTGAATAAAAACTTGAAATTTTGACTATATGTACTATGGAATTTATCCTCACTCTACACAAAATTTAACTTTATGAAACTTCCCAGAAAAAAATTATAGCGAAAATTCCAAGATGACTAGTTTAAAACTGATTTCAGGATGAGTCACAAATCCTAACTTCCACAGGATATATGTCAAAAAGTATAACAAAAAAGAATCCATAATTTCTACCAGTTATATTGTGATATGTCTCCTGAGTAATTTCCAAATTTCGTTGTGAAGAATCCTAGAAAAAAGATTATAGAAAAAATTACATGGCTCGCTTGAAGCAACAAAACCCTAGGATCAATGCTCTGAAACCAAAATTTATGAAACAAGCACCTTGAAAATGGTAAAAGTTAATGAATACGGTCCACTTCTATGGGGAAACCTTCTTTTACAATATATCCAGTTCATAAGACAATATATGATGATGCTAAGTCTAGGCCTCCTTGGTGTGTGTGTGTGTGTGTGTGTGTGTGTGTAAGACAAATGGTACAATTATAATGAAATGTTCTAGCCAACCTACTAATATAAAAAATAAACTAATAATGAATTCTTATTAGGGCCTTAACATGAGTGATATATAATTCCCTCTTTTACATATCATAAGGTATTATAGAAATTGAATCCTTGATCATGATGTAGTTATTAGAACCTTGTACACTTAGCATGGGTAAAGAAAACAATGAGAGGTTGGAAGACTTGCATCCTATCAATGCTCAACTTCAAATATGACAAAAAGCACTTGAAGGAAGAGTTCTATATGTTAATCTAGATGATGAGAGAGATGTAGAAGAACCTTGAGAGCTCCCCAAGACTACTACCATTTCTAAATAAGAAATTTGTGAATTCCAAGACTCCCTCAATGCGGTTATGTTAGATTGGGACAAGAGAATATTTCACCTTATACACTTGGGGGATAAGGACATATAGTTGAACAATTGGTAGGAGGACATGTTCACTCAACTTATGAATTAGCTGCAACAAGAGTTGGAAGACAAGGAGGAGGCATTGGAAAAACTCTAAGTAGTTTTCCAAAATAATAGAGAAGCAAATCCATCTTCCATTTCCATTTCCAAATCCATCACCAAGACTGAGACAAATATGGTAAGCTCATATTCCATATAAATTTCTCAAGAGTAGTTTGGTGAATTTTAAAAGAATACTAGAGGAGGCATTGGAAAAGATCCAAGTAGTTTTCCAAAAGAATAGAGAATCAAATAAATCTTCCATTTCCATTTCCAAATCCATCACCAAGACTGAGACAAATATGGTAAGCTCATATTCCATATAAATTTCTCAAGAGTAGCTTGGTGAATTTGAAAATCATATAAGAACCATTATATTTAAAGAAAGGGTCAAACATTCCTAAGCCCCATTGTATATAAACCAAGGGTTGAACATGAAGCCTTGGGTTCTGATGGCAGAGAGGAAAAAGACACAAAATAATAGATCATGCTCGTGAAGGAAAAGGACATGGTGGAGTTAGCCTACTTATCACAAGAAAGAGAATTATTACATGAAGGTGGTAGCCACTACCACCTCATTCTTTTTGGGGTGGAGTATAGAAGGGAAGTGATGAGAAGAGTTTAAATACTTAGACTACACCTTCACTTAGAAAAAAAACAAGAAAATCAGTTAGAAGAAGAATAAGAACTATGGGTATACATAATTTAATGCATCCCTTGTTTGTCTTTGTTGCAAGAAGAAGCTCCATAACATTGCAAGATTCTGGTACTTGGAGGCATGCTCATTTTGTTGAAAGAAAGACCACCATGAGGCATCTTATTGGGAGAAGCAAGCCACATGCCACAAGCCTAAATGGTTTCAAAGCAAGAATGGCAAAAAGACATCTCCAATAAAACAAAAAACTTAGGGGAACATGGAGAGGAGTATGTAAAGTATTCCATGTAACAACAACAATAAGTTTTTACAATTGCTAGCTAGGTGGACATTGGGAAGAAAAGTGTTGGTGAATTCATCTAGAGCTTCACCTTAGGAAATGCACAAACAAGAAAAGAGTGTGTAAAGTGAATCATAATGTAGATAAAGAACTTACTACATATCCGACCCAAGGAGAGGAATTTGTCTAGGGAGTTATAACAACATAGGAGGACCATATCACCATTGAAGAGGATTACAACAATCAAAGTATCCCACTATTTTATTTTTCACCTGTAATATTTCAGAAGAAGTTTCCCTTCCTACATATGTATCATATATTGGTGCAGGGATTTCAATGCGAATTTTTTGTCCTTGTGCAGTGCAAATATTTAGGCATTCCCTCATCCTCGAGAGTGAAACATATTGATGATTTTCCCCTATATTCATACATGTGTAGGATTCAACGAATGCTTTTGACAAAAGAAGGTGATATGATTGCACACCAAGGAGGTCATTCAAGTGATGTTGTTGCATGGTCAGAGTGATAGTAAGCATGCGTAGTAACAAAGAATTGTTTCCATGTTTGAAATCAATTATTCCTAGTAGAAGAAGGTAATCAACATATCCTCTTGTGGAATTTCTATGAGATTACATAACATTCTACGATCACACTAAACAAGAAAACTAGAATTCAACCTGGCTTCACTAACTGCCAAGATAAACCATCTCCAAGTCTAAATGTAAGAGACTTGCATGTTGAACATGGGATCATGGGAATGAGTTATTATCAAAGAGTTTAGATATAGATTTTTCTTAGAGATGAGAGTTAGTGAACAAAATTCTATATTGCTAGAAAAAGTGAGTTAGGAACCAAAACTAGAGCCATATCTAGAACTTGAGCTACTAGCCAGAGCCACGAGTTAGAGCTAGAATTGAAGCTAGAGTCAAAGATACAATGAATAGATAGACTTAAAGCCATGTTCCAGAGAAGTAGATAGAAGTAACATTGATCCAAATTAGTTTTATCTAAGATTTTGGAGACCAACAATCCTCTGAGTGGGGAGGTGTGATCTGAAATGGATCCAAACAAGATAATGGTTGTAAGAATCAATACCTACAAGTGTAATTCAACGATTAATGAAGGTTACTGACTATGTAAAAGAAAATGAAAAGTAAGTTGGAATAAGACAAAGGAGAAGAAAAAATGAATTAATGAAAATAAAAAAATAAAATAGGAGAGAAAAGACAGAGGAATGGGAAACTCAAGGTTAGGTCTCTTGGATCTCTCATTACCCTGTCTCTCCCTATTTTTTCTTGTACTTTCACTCTCAAAGGGTGTTTTTTTTGCCAGGAGGAGAGAATGCAAAGGAGAAGCGCTGTGTAAATTATTGAGTGGCTCATAAGCCTACAACCTACATTATAAACCATATATTACCAAAATAGAGATTGATCAACCATTCAAAACCAATTTTCCCATTTGGGTTTCCACGGTAAACAATGTCTCTATGTGCAATGTTTCTCTTTGAGTTATTGTTTTACAATGAAAACTTGTTTTTGTGTTGACACTATAGATTCTTTGATTTTCATGGATGCCAATGAATAGTGCGAGTGTAATTGAGAGGGATATGTAAACAAACTTGTGGATGTACTGCATTATCAATTTTCTTTGTCTAATAGAGAGTATAAAATATTTATTACTACCACCATAGGATGCATTTACAAGCCCATAGATCGATGGTTGTCGTCTCAAATCTTTTTCACTTCTGTAGGAGGTTGCTAAATTAGTTTATTTGATTTTTTCTCGTTTCCTGGGTTGTACCCCCTCTCCTCTGAGAGATTTTCTTACCTATTAGACAAATTTAAGATTAGCATTGGCTATCTAAGAGCTTATGTGCATCCCACGAACTATTTAAAATCATTGTAGGAATCAACAATATTGTATGCCATTGTATGATGACTATACAAGTTATACATGACTTGTTTGGCAGTCTTGTATAACATTTGATCTATGGTGAAACATTTCATCATCTATTGTTAAAACATTACAAGTTGAATGTTATCTTCTACGTGGGATGAGTGTTATCTTCTGCATGGTGAAACAAAAATAAATTTATAATTTATGAGATAGTAAATTGGAAGTTGAGAATTAATCACACCATTCATGTTCTCTACCTAGATTGGAATAGTTCATGTCTTTGCTACAAGTCTTTATTAACATTAGAGCCAATTATTTATTTGGATGATTAGAGAAATTTCGTTTCCTTGGTTGTTGGATTTTGACCAATTATTGAGTAAGAACACTTAAAAGTTCAAAAACTATAAATATATGCTATTGGAGATTTTTTTTGTTCTTCATTATTGCTCAAATATTCCATTGATGACAACACCAATGTTATATTGTGACAATGATTACTATATTGTGGCATTGATTACTTGTCAATAAAACTCCTAAATGTTTACCTACAACCATCCTGGGAAGGTATGATTTTTGAATCATGGTTTAATACTCCATTAGTATGGTGTTGAAACCATGAATGAATTGATGAGTATTTCATAATGGTGTGGGTTATGAATGGCCAACAATGTTGGCATGCATATGATTGAAGGATATTGATATATTCACACATTATATGTGTGAGAAATTCAACCATTAAATTAAACTTCTTGCTAAGTTTTCAAAAACATATTTTTTGATTGATTGAAAACATAAAATGGAGTGCTACCTATACATATGAATATGAGTTTCTAAACTAGTTGTAAAAAAAAAACTATCTTTTCACACCTAAGAGTAGGATCAATCTTTTTTCACACCTCAAAAGTAGGATCAAGATTTAAAGAAAAGAAACATAGCCCATTACAAAAAAAAAAAACATCTTTTCACACCTCAAGAGTAGATCAAGCTTTGAAGAAGATAAACATAACCCATTACAAATTTACAAATTAGTTGTAAACAAAAAAAACATATTTTCATACCTCAAGAGTAGGAGCAATCTTTAAAGGAAAAAAACATAGCCAACTCGTAACAATTAGAACAAAGAAACCAACTCAGCATCTTAAGCACTATTGCACTTTTAGTTGGTTGTTATTACCATTGTCAATTGTTTGTGCACTCTTAAAATTCTGTTTGCATCTTAAGCACTATTGCACTTTTAGTTGGTTGTTATTACCATTGTCAATTGTTTGTGCACTCTTAAAATTATGTTTGAATTCACACCATTACTTTGAAGACTTTGTACCGCATAGAAACATATATTAGAATTTAATTCAACACAGTATAGTATCAGTATCTATGTTGATGGAAGCTAGTGGACCACAAGTCCCTACTTTACAAATCAATTTATGAATGCTCACAAAAACATATGCAAAACATAACCTATTTTATTTTTCTAAATAGGAAGGTACGGTTTTTTTCTAATTAAAATAATTATGTCCTAAATAGCCAAAAATAGATTACAAATCATTCTTATTTAATCATTTGTAAGGTTTGATATTTAAATATTTACATTTTTAATAAAAATTATCAATTATAATCAATATCTTTAATATTTAAATATTTACATTTTAATAAAAAATATTTTATATAAATTAAAAAAATAATAATAATATAATTCTTACAATTTATAAAACTTAATTTTTAATTTATAAATCTTGATTTTTAAGAGTTTAAATTGAAATCTAAACTTATTTTGAATATAAAATTTAATTATTTTTTTTATTTTTAATTATTTTATTACATGGTCAACCACATCAGTCACTAATATATAAATGGAAAAGACACATTAACATGTTCACAATAAAAATCACGTATTTATAATTCAATATAAAAATTATAATTATGGTAAATCATTAATATTGATCGTGGGTGTCATGCTATATGAATAGCATATCGAAAACATTAAATACTTCATAACATTACATTAAAGTGATAAGTTTTGGGTCCTTTCGAAACTTGTAGGGACAAAAAATCCAACCATATTAAAGGTTGGTGTGGCTCAGGAAATAAATTTATAGGAAAAAAAAAAAACTTTACACGTTTAAATTTTTTTTTTTTTTTTAAATTTAAATTATTAAATTTATTAAAATATAAATTTTAAAAAATATTACATATTACAAAACTATGAAAAAAGAACCTTGCACCTTATGTAAGGTTTCAGAGATGCATAAATTTTAACCCAAAAAAATATTATAGGTACTTGATTGGAGATCAAGTATTCTGATCTTCAGTGGCGTAATGATTATTTTCGATAGCTCAACCGATCAAAAGTTGGATGCACGGAATATATGTTCACTCATGTATTACGTAACTATGATCTCATAACTTTATGTTCACCTACGTATTTGAATCATATATTCATAAAATACCTTACTCCTATCTTATATACTAAACACGTTCTTTACTTCACTATGATCTTTTACGTATTCGTTTTCATTTTGATTCCTCGACAATTGTTGATATCAAAATAAAGCAAAGTTAAAATAAAAATGTTGAAATTATTCTGTGAGTTGAATACTTTAAAAGCAACCTCTTATCTCTACCATATTCGTGAGGCATGGTTACATAAATAATATTATAAAATTTTATGATAATAATGTTAATGATTAATGTTTATTGAGATGGTATTGGTCTAAAGGATTTTATTAGGGTAAAGGATTATTTGTAATTCTCTAGAATTTTGTTTTTGTGTTGTTAGGAAGGTTGGTAGTGTGACAAATAGACAATATAAGAGAGATTGTTTTTCATCTTCAATTTGCTAGAGATGACACGCTCTTTCATCCCATGGCTTTTTAGGAATTGACCAACTCCCATTTTCACTATGGAGCTCTTGAGAATTTGTTTTTATTTTTTAGCTTTTAGTAGATTACCGTTGATTACATCCTTATAATACCTTAATTTTCATTTTTCCTCCAAGTCTTTGTCACACCACATTTTCTCCTTAAATTTTGGTTTAATGATATTCTTAATAGTATCATTTTTCTCCAAAATGGTCTCTTATCCTTATGCTATCCACGCTTAAGTGGAAGGTGGTTACCATTGGATTTTGAAGCAATTTTAGAAAGCCTTTTGTCTTCCATGTTATTTAACTTGTTCTTATACATTAGGTATCTAGTCATAGTCATGGTCTTAATGGGATAATATTTTATTCGATATAGTCTTAAGGAACAAACCTAGCAAGAATGGAAGTCTACCCCTTATAGACTACAAACAATATTTCTGAGCCAACATTCACAAATATGAATGGATGATGACTCGGATAACTTTTCTCTTTTTTTTCCAAGAGAAAATTATTCATTGGTCCATAGTCCATGCTCAAACTCATAAACTACCACTATAACCAGAAAGTCACAAACCCTCAAAGTGTTAACCAAACACCGCAAGCCCCCCAAAAGACCCTCAAAGTGTTAACCAAAACACTGCACGCCCCAGTGAAGACCTCACAGCTCTGACCCAAAGCCTCTTCTTGCCAAAGAGAAAAGGTCAAGAGAGACCAGAAAAACAACAAAACCCAACACCCACAACAAATCGAAGCAAATTTGTAAAAAACAACACCAACTATGAGCCGCTGCAGCTAAGCCCCGAACTGCCCCGCCGCAACCGAGAATAGCCACCATCCCACACCCAAAAGCGTGAACACGAAGAGAAAAGAAAACCATATACAAAACTACGTCGAGGGCAATCCTCCCAAACTCAGAAGACACTCCTAACAAACCCTAGTCTTTCACAAAACTTTTCTCACTAGAAGAATCTTACTACCTTGAAAAAATATCGACAAAATCCGACCAAAATGAGCGGCACCTACACTCAGAAATCATCCTCACATTGGAGGTAGGGACTTTCGGCTTAGCGACTGTCGGCGATTCATATGACCTTTTCAAGCCAAAACAAAAACCAAAACCAAAGCAAAAGCAAGGAATAAGATCATAATTACTTCTTCTACTCATGGGAACTTCACGAAATCAAACTCTCGCAAATTCCCGACTTTTACAATCTATTTAAGTCTCCCACCGTTTCCTCTGTTATTTTCCTTAATACCTGCTACGAATTTAGAGTTACAACTGTGGTTTCTGAAATCCATCTCGGACCGCGGCATTATCAGTATACTTGAGCTTCTTCAGGCGTTTTGGGGGTTCTGAATAGCAGCAGGTTGGCTTTTTGTGTTCTCAGCAATTTTTTCGAGATGAATTCTAGAGGCATGTCTGCCTACTGGTGCCATGCTTGCAACGGATTCTTAATGCTCTCGGCAAGAGATTCCATGGTTTGCCCCACCTGCGGCGGGGGGTTTATAGAAGAAATCGGCGACGCCGTTTCGATCTTTCCAACTACGAACGCCTTCGAGCGGGACATCATGGCAGCCCGTCCGAACCCGCCCAATATCCACGAAGGCCCGGACCATGTCTACGACAGGATATTCAGACGGGAAACAACTGTGCAGAATGGCGGAATGGAGTATATTTTTGGTAATGATAGAGGAGCCGAACCCAGCTCTTTGCCTGCAAACAGCGACGATTATTTCATGGGTTCCGGTTTAGAGCAGTTGATCCAGCAGCTCTCCGAGAACGATAGGTGCGGCCCTCCCCCTGCCCCGAGAGCCTCTGTCAACGCGATGCCGACAATTAAGATCAATTCCAGGCATCTGGCTAACAATTCGCAGTGTCCTGTCTGCCAGGAACGCTTCGAAGTAGGCGGCGAAGCTCGGGAAATGCCCTGCAAACACATATATCATTCAGATTGTATTCTTCCCTGGCTGGCTCAGCACAATTCGTGCCCTATCTGTCGCCATGGATTGTCCAGAGAGGTTCCAGACAGTGCAGAGGCTGGATCCTCTTACAGGCCCAGCAATGATGCTCTATCTCCCCGGGCATCTTCTGCGCCCGGGGGCCGAAGTATTGTGCGAGGATCTCAGAATGCCACGGCGTTTTCTATTAGGATTGATCCCACTGGGAGAAACTTGCCTGTATATGTTGCAGTTGGAAGGACTACCGATGCTAATAATAATAATAATTCAGAAAGCAGAGATCAGAATGCTGCTGGACGAACTCCGAACAGCGGAGAGAATGAACGGAGGCGCAATCTGTTATCTTATCTTTGGCCTTTTGGGCTATCTTCTGCGAATCCCCGGCCACGACGTGGCCGGAATGTGAATGTTTCGCATTCCAGTTCCAATTCAAACGATGAATATCGGAGGCGTCCGGACCTTCTATATGGTATTAGAATTTATTTTACAATATCTTTCTGTATATATATAGTAAGTAGAATCTGGTTCTACCAGGGATTCTAGTTCCTGTGGGAGCAAATGTAATAATTTCATGATTGTTATTTTTTAATGTTTGGTATTATAATTTAGAAATTCTTTGATCAATGTATGATTTACTCTCCATTTGATTATTAATTCAAATGCTGTAAAAGCCTGTATAATACCTCAAATACTCATTTAAGTTCAACATTGATTTTATGGTAGGACTTGTGCTATTTGGGAACATCAAAAGGGAAATTAGCTAGCTCCACAAATTCAAAATACTCATTTAAGTTCAACATTGATTTTATGGTAGGACTTGTGCTATTTGGGAACATCAAAAGGGAAATTAGCTAGCTCCACAAATTCAAAATATTTCAAGGATACAATGAAATTTTGCTGTTTTTAAGTTTATGTGGTGAGGAGTTTATAGTTGCTGTCATTTCGTGGTCAACTTTTCGAATCTAAATCAGGATTCATTATGAGTACTAATCGTCGAGTTAGAACTAGTTGATCGTCGTCAATAATACTATAAATTTTCTTTGAAATTTGAAAATAAAATTATTTAGAATCTTTTTTTAAAAGACCATTAATTTACTTTTCTAAATAAGTACATCCTTGTGGTGCTGTGACCCTCATTCCCTGATGCATAATGCCATGTAGTGAAATATGATTGGTACATGTATCAACCATATCACCTTTTTCATTATCATTGATGATGTGGTAAATCTTGAGCTTTTCATGTGTTTCTCTACTATGTTCCAGTCATCGACCTTCTTGTCTATGCAAATATCACTCTCCAATTATTCCTCAAATTATTTTTGTGGCATTAGTCCCAATGCCTTTATCCTTCCAATCCATCTTTTTTAGAGTGGAAACATTATGGAATTATGTTGTAATGTATCATTGGGTTGTTGGGAAAGTTATGTACAGTAAAGATCATAAGAACTCTAATCCACCTAATCCTTTTAACTAAAATTAGGAATATATAATTATTGGGAAATCCATGTAATAATTTTATATTTATAATTTTTAAATATATAATTATTGAGAAATCTAAAATTTTAATTTTAATTTTAATATTAAAAAAAAAAATTATTCTTTAGAAAAAAAACACTAA
>ML782163.1:555949-570600 GCA_009831015.1 Picea engelmannii
ATAAAATAAATTGAAGTGATATTAAATTTCTAAATGTCTTAAATGAAAATTATAACTAAATTATTTTATTAAATTTTATTATTACCAACTTTTTTTTATCTATCTATCTATCTATCTATATATATATATATATATATATATATAGTTATCCTCTCACTTGGATTCAATTCTCATAAATGATATGTTAAGCTCATAATGAGTATATTGTTTGTAATGGATTTTAGCCTTGTTTTAGGAAAGTTCTCTTTGATTAATTTGAATAGCAAGGCAGCTACTTTTTAAAAAATGGGTAAAGTTGAAGTGTATGCTATGGAAAATTTAGTCTGTTTTCAAGATAAGCGAGGTTCGAACCCCATACCTGTAACCGATCAGCAATGGCTGACTATTTCCTGAACATATGCATATATATATATATATATATATATATATATATATATATATATATAAGCAAGCTAAAAAGGGGGAAACTTCCACTATATCACAATTTAGTAAAAAAAATGCTAAACAAGGGGGTTTTCCAGAAGAGGAAACTAGACCCCTAAACCTTGTTCAGAGTAGCCAAAATATTCAACATTGCATGTTTTTATCATAGGTTCCATACAAATGCACATAATTATAGCCTAAATATGAAATCCTAAGATTCACTAAAATTCTAACTGTAGATAAAATAGAGCAGACCAAAACAAAACCAAATTTCAAAACTTAATTAGGATTTGGTGCTAGCTTAATCCCTCGTCCAAAGGTCCTGGTATGTCTCCCTGCTTCCTGCTTAGCTTGGCAAGCTCCCTCTTCCCGGAGTTGTTCATCCTTTGCCCGAAGTTGGTCATCCTCCTCATTGACCATAATAGGACACTGGAGAGATCCTAGAAGAGACTAGGTTTCTTTCCCTTTCTCATGTTGATCTGAGTATTGGTTGGAATTATAAACCCTGAAATTGATACAGTGTTGGGCCCTGCTAAAAAGATTTAATTTTCCCTCTAGGATGTGAATATCTTAGAGTATCTTGTTATACTCTTGCCTAGTTTCACTGATAGCCAGCGCCACCAATGCCTTGACCATCCAATATGCCTCGACCATCCTGATGTATCGGGTGTCTCTGGTTCGAGGGTTGACGAGGTCTTCCACCCACTTAGTTTCTTATTTTATTATCTCGTCTTCTTTGGTCATCCTTCAATGGGAGATAACTCAGTCCTCAATTGATTATGCTGACCAAATTTTGTCCATCGAGCAATCCACCCAAAAGTGCTCCTCAACGGCTCTAGCTTCCTTCTCCGCTCTAGAGAGGTGACCTCAACCTTTCGATGTGGAGGCTTCCTTGTCATGGAGGCCCACCAGACTCCTCTTATTCTTCTTTTTCCAACGACATGTCATTCTCTTACCCAGACTAATCCTACTTTCTAGACTTAGAATCAACAGAAGGGTGAGCAGAGTGAAATTCAGAGAGAAGCAAAATACGAGGAGCCTATACAACCCTCCATCATATTTATCACTAAAAAATCAGAGCATTAAAGTTACTGGTATGGTACTATGATTTGGGGAACTCGCGCATGTAATACACCTTGTGATTTTCCATAATGAGCAAGCAAGTGATTGGACTCCTTTCCACCTTCCTGGTGCCAAAAAAACTGAATGTATCATGCATTTGATCCATCGATTGGTTAGTAGCTTGGTATTTCATACAGGTTCTATGGTATTTGTCGAAGACGACATGCTTCATCATAAATGTAATCATCTTGGGATGATATAGCTCTGAAATACCTCTAGATTTTTCCATCATTTTCGGTAGGAGGCAGGTTCTCATTCTCATGCATGGACTCAGTTGGCCATCTATCCACCAGGCCCATATTGAGATATGGACCACCTCTGTGGATGAATGACCTCCTCTTTGCTATACTTTCAATCCTTAACTTAGTTCACATGTCATCCATTCTCATTTCGTGATACAAACTATCCACTTGGGTGGGCCTTCTTGTCAGATCAGTCCCAGCCCTCCACGCATCCTAGTCGTCTTGGTAGCATCTGTGGACCTGCTCTTTTGTCCCTTCTAGCAGTGGGTCTCCCTATTGCCAAATATAATGTGTTTCTTGTAGTGTGACACTGAGGTTGGTTATGCAATCAACCAAAAAAAAATCCTTTCTTCAAACCTACTAGGGGACGATGGCCACTAGGGAGGTAACCATGCACCCAAGCTCAAAGAGACCATGGATCAGCCTCCAATTGTGAGATACCTTATATCCCTTCACCACATTTAGGATTTTCTAGAGGGCTTTGATAATCAACTAGGAGTCACCTTTTACCCACATGGTCGAGAAGCCATGAGCCTTGGCTATAACTATTACTCGGAGGAGCCCTGCTAGTTCCACTGTGTTATTCGTTGAAATCCCTAGATTGGACACATAGACAAGGATCACTTCTCCTTTATGATCCCTAAAGACTCCTCCTTCTCATGTTGGATCGAGATTCCATTTTGACGCACCGTCAGAATTTAGTTTTATAAAACCATCCCGGGGAGGGATCCAGTGGTCACAAATTGAGCTTTCCTCACCTTTAGAGCCAAAGAATTCTGGTTAAGAAAGGACTCCAAGTGCCAGTTTTTGAATATGCTTTCCTCAAAAGATTCTAGCTAGAGATATTGGTCCGACCAAGGGGCTATACCAATGTATTCTTTCACATTGAATCTAATGATCTCCCACAGTTGATTCGTGGTAAGCGCTTTGTCTTTGAAAATTCTTTGATTCCTTTATTTCCAAACATTCCCATTGAGAAATCTTGGAAAGATCTCCTAGACTCTGTTAATGATGGGTTTGTTGAATGGATTAGTGCTCCAAAATTCTATAGTTTCTATCATATTGTGTTTTCTTAGATCTATTCTTCAGAAATTAGCTGCACCTTGATCCCATAGCTGCATCGTAAATTTGCAATTTCCTAGAAGATGGTCTAATGTTTCTTCTATTTCGAGGCATAGGGTACATCTAGAAGGTATTGCAAATCCTCTGTGTAGGATATGATCCCACGTTAGAATCCTTCTATTTGTTACCAACCAAAGGAAAGTATAAATTTTAGGCTAGAGACAAGTCGACTAAATTTTCCTCCAAATTGGGTGCTTTTGGGTAGCCCTTGGGTCCAGTAGAGATAAATGAGCCTCTTTTACTCTAAAATTGTTGTCTCCTCACCAACCCCATCTGATGATGTCTTCCCCATATCTAACCTTGACCTGTTGTTCACGTAAGATCCTTAGGCCAAGTCTATTGTCTTCTCATTCCACTGTATTGGCCATTATTCTATTGGCCTCCAAGTTCTAATGAAAAGGTTTCGACTTGGCTGGTTGGTTGTCCAGTAAAGTTGCATATTCACCCATCCGGCTCATTCCATGGATTGACAGATATCTTGATACTTGTCTTAATCCCATAATATTTGAATTTGATCCCACGCGTCATCCCATAAGAGGTTCAAATGACCATTATGAACTTCCGAGAAGCATTGATGTTGAACCAGACCCCGGTTCAACCAGACATTATTCCAAATCAACGAACTAGGCATGTCACCATCAACTCTAATTAAACCCTGAAGTGATATTATAGGAATATACTTATTCCTCAACAGCCTTGCCCATAGGGTCGTAGGATATCTGGTCCATCTCCACCAAAGTTTCTTTGCCAAGGTTGTACTAGATACCTGAGGTTCCTTGATTCCTAGTCCTCCATGAGAATTTAGTTTATAGAGAGTGTCCCACGTCACCATAGGCCATTTATTCTCAAACTCCCTATACGAATTTGCATTGTAGAGTTCCTATTTTTTTATGAACTTTATCGGGGCTTCTAAAACCGAGAAGAGGTACAGGGGGAGGGCCAACAGAATGGAATTGACCAAAAGAATGCAAACTGGAAAGGAGAGAGAGAAATGAATACATCTATTGAGTTTGGCTTCCAGTTTGGCCATAATTGTCTCCCATGAAGGATCATGGAGAGATTTGGAGAGAAGGGGATCTCCTAAATATTTAGCTGGAAGGGAGGAGGTTTGAAAACAAACAAGGTGGCCAAAAGTCATTGAATAGTAGGGGGGATGTTGAAGAAAAAGACTTGGGATTTATCCTTGTTAATAACCATGTCCAAATATAGGTTAAAGAGGTCCAAAACTTTTTTTAAATATTACACTTCTCTTACCGTGGGTGCCCCCATAAGAAGATTTTCGTCCAAAAACTGAATATGAGACATAGCCTCTACATGTTGAAGAAGGAGAAGCCCCATTATCTCCCCTTGGATTTTTTCATGGGAAAGGCTGCATCCCAGACCTTCCACCAGGATGATGTAGAGGAAGGGAGACATAGGGTCTCCATACCTAAGACCTTGTGAGAAATTAAAGGTCTTGGAAGGGGAACCATTCACCAAGATGGAGAAGAAGGCTGTAGAGATCAAATTCATAACCCAAGCCACCCAATCCACCCCAAATCCAAAAGCTAAAATCATCTTATTAAGGAAGTCCCAGTTCATACGATCATAAGATTTAGATATATCCAGTTTCATCATCATTCCCACTTTTTTTTACACCTTAAGGGAATGAATAACTTCATGGGATATTATAATACCATCTAGAATCCGCCTTACCTCTACAAAACCTCCATATTCTTGAGAGATGCTAAGCGGGAGGATAGGTTTAAGTCTAGAGGAAATCATTTTGGAAATAATTTTATAAATGGCATTGCAAAAGGAAATAGGGAAGAACTTATCTACGGAGCATGATCCTTTGATCTTCAGAATTAAAGTGATGAAAGTGGCATTGAATGCATGCAGAATATATTTGGATTTTCAAGATTATTCCACTACTTCCCATATAGCATTGCCAAGAACTAGCCATCCTACCTGGAAAAGTTCAGGGGTGAAACCATCTGGCAATGGAGACTTCCTTGGGGCCATGCTTTTAACAATCTCTTTGAATTCCTCTAAGGAGGATGGTCGCATCAATATTTGAGATTGTTTTGGGGGAACCAACCTCAGAATTGCTTCAGTTATTTTGGTTATTCTCCCCCATCTGTTAATCTCGGGTTCGAAAAGAAGGCCCTCACAATAGTTTAGGTGCTCCACCTCAATGCCCTCCTTTTTCACTTTGGTGCTCCATCCTGCGCTTTGATAGAGATGATTATATTTCTGTTCCTTCTTTGGATTAATGAGTTATGGAAGAAACTAGTGTTCTTGTTCACTTCTCTGAGCCAATGTATCTTGGATTTTTGTCTCCACAATATCTCTTCCTGTCATTCTCTTTTGACCATATATTCCCTGATTTTGGCCTCCCTCTTAGTGAGGTCTAAGGAGTGGAGTCCCTGGATCCTTTTCAGTTGAATCTCCTCCATTTCTTGTTCAATTTTATTCTTCTCTTTGAATATGTTACTGAATATATCTTTATTCCACTTCCTAAGGCACAAACGGACATGCTTCAGTCTTTGTTGGAATTGGAACATTTTTGTTCCATGGAGGTCTTTCAAACCTGTCTACCAGATTTCCATATTTGTGAGAAAATCTGGGTGGTCAAGCCAAAATTTATCACAATGAAGAGGAGAGGGACCATGCTTCTAGACTTGTGTCCATTCCAAAGCAATGGGTCAGTGATCCGACCCTTGGTATGGGAAAAATCCTGCAAAAAGGCCTTTCTTGGTTTGAAAGTCTATTTCAGAGAGTAAAAACCTATCTAGGTGGACCTCTATCCTATGCTAATTTCCCCTCTTGTTATTCTAGGTAAAGAGGTCATTTCTAGTTGGAACATCTACCAGATGGATCCTTTCTATGAGCTCTCCAAAAATCAGACTCTCTTGATCTATCCTTCGAATACCTCCCTGCTTTTATAAAGGGGTCTTGATCAAATTGAAATCCCCTCCTAGGATCCATACTTGGTGTTTCAGAGAGGATCCTAACAGGTAAATTTCCTCCAGGAAGTCTCGTTTTAGGTTGGGATTATTTGGGCCATAAGAAATTGTGATGTAACCCCCTTCCTCTGAGCCTTTCAATTTAAATTTTAGGGTGAGAAGCCTATGTCTGGCAGAGAAGTCCTCCATATCTAAGGTGTATGGGTACGAGAGGACAACCACTCATCTAGATTCTCCTTCAACGACTATCCATCTAGTTTCATAGTTAGGCCAGATTATTTGAGTGATCATCCTAATGTTTCCTTCATCACATTTAGTTTCTTGAAGGAGGACAATTCCAACCTTCATCATGGAAATTATTTTATTCAAAATTCGTTGTTTGGAAGGGGCATTCATACCTCTAATATTCTAGGATGTGATATTCATTATCAACATCTGGGTTTAGGTGGGAAGTAGTTATCCGGGAAACATGCCACTTGACTTGAGTCGACCATCAGGGCTCTTATTTCTTCCAATTTTTGGCGATATGATTTCCTTCCTCTCCTCAAGTTTTCTTCAGGGCCTTGAGGGGGTATTTATTCCCATGCTCCTCGATGCTAATGATCATGGTCCAGGAATGGATCCTTCCCCCTTTCTTTTCTTTATATCTCTCTGTAACATCCTTAACTGAGCTATGGTAAGGATATTGATTTTCTCGGCTCCATGGATCTCCCTCAGGGTCGAGAGATCAATCTCAATCTCCTATAGATCCATATCGTGTGTCATTTCCGATTCTGATTCTTCTTCTATGTTTGAGGTTGAGTCTTGGTTTTCCTTCATCACTACTTCTTTCCCCTCTGTTCCTTATTTCCTTTGCTCTGTCTCTATTTTACGCCTCTTGGGAGTTTCCATCTCTATTTTTGGTGCTTTCTTGATCATTTCCTTCGACTCCTTTGGTTTTCCTTCCTCATGGATTTCACTAGGTTCTCCTTCCATAATATTGAAGTTGTTGCTAGTGTTCTTGTCTTGTGCTATTGTTGGTTGCTTGGGATGTCATCTCCCAACCTTCCTTTTGCCTTGGATCTTGGTGAAACCTTTCAAATCTATTTCGTCCTTACTTGTACTCCCTTGGGGGGGAGAAAATAGAGGACAATCCCTAAAGAGATGTCCATGAAAATGACATTTCCTACAATGGAAGGGAATGTGCTCATAGTCAAGAGGTTGGGTCCATTCTTCATCCTAATAAGACACTACTATTGATTTGGGCAGAGCATTAGACACATTCATATAAACATAGATTCTAGCATAATAGATATACTTGGTTGTATTTTTCACCTTCGATATTTTGACAAAGGATCCTAATGTGTTTTCTATACCCTCCAAAGTCTCAGGTTCCCGGAATTCCCTTGGTAAGAAGTACATCCCGATCCAAACCGGGGCTTCTGTGAAATTTACTTTCTCTGGTGCAAACCGTTCTATCCAAAATCACATGTGGAGGCCTGATAAGTTCAATAAATAGGGGCCTTCCTCAAAGACCTTGTCTCTTTCTCCCAGCTTTGTAAAGACTAACGTGAAGAATAATTTTGACCTAAGTTGAAGGTCTATTTTCCCTTTAACCTTCCATCTTGCTTTTATCCATAGTTGGAAGGATTTTTTTGAGGTCCATATGCCCATAAATTTCCCAATTAGGGTGTGGTCTCACATCCATTGGATGTAATTCCATATCCCATTCGATGTTACCTCGTACTTGGGGTTCTCCAATGTCTTAGGTAAGCATATGTTCTAAAGACGCTTTTTCTGATTTTTCAGGTTTATCTCTTTCTCGTCCTCTTCCTAAATTTGCATGTTTGTCTCCTTCTTGCAGGTATTTGTCTTCCCAGTGTAGACCCCACCCATCTCGAAATCCTCGTCCCTACTTTTGGGGATACCTTTGACTACTTCCTTGAATGTCTTACAGGTCTCCTGTAGCAACCCTTCCCTCGAGGATTTCCTTGTCTTAGGATATGACATCCCAAAAAACATAACCTCCTTGCTATGAGTCTGATCCCTCCCTCTCACCTTTCCAAGGAGACACAAACCTCCTTCTCCCCCTACTAGTGCACGCAAAACCCTAGTCATATCTATATAAATATTAATATAATTTACATATGTGTTTTTGATGGTTCAAATACCAAAATTTCTTCTTAGATAGTCCTCTAAAACCAAGAGATACTGATTTTTTGAGTCTTCCCTTGTGGCAATATGATTCAAGAGCATCGTTAGCAAAGCCCACGTGGAGGGACAACTCAGTGCCATAACACACCTTTTTAAATTAATAGGAATCTAAAAGTTGGCATTTATTTTGTAGATCTGTTTTGAATGGATGATTGAAGAAGAGCGAAACGCTCGAAAACTGAATGATCGCAAGAGATATGGGAGTTTCACTCTCATTCTTTAATGTAATGGAGCTTGAGTAGTTGTTAGTTGTTACTTTGATAGGAGAGGTAGTCAGAGGGAACCCTAGGAAGTTTCATGTATATGTAGATGTATGGCATGCCCAAATGAGGTTGTTGGAGGAGTATTGTCATTGAATAGGAAGTAGAATAGTTTGTTTTGACAGAGCTAAGACTTTGTTATAGTCTAGCCTACACATATTGTAATTGGACATTCATCTTAATAGAAAGAAAGAAATTTTTCCTGCATATGAACTTTCTATGTGTTTATGTATTTGAATTCATTGTTATGCTTTTATATGTTGTTCATGTTTTGAATGTATGAATTGGTGAAGAATTGAATAAGTTTCAATTGCTTCTCTTCTTTGAGTTTTCGAGTGCAAGGAGTGCACATAGTCCGCAAGGAGTGCGTTAACAGATGTGAATTAACCTCAGAGAAGCTCAAGAGTGGTAGCGTTGATATTCATCAATAGAAGTGCAAGGAGTGCACAAGAAGAACTCTGTGTCGAGTTCAGAGAGAGACAAAGTTATAGAACACTCTGTAAAGAGGATCTCCGCAAGGTGTGCATCGAGCAAGAGGAACGCCAGAAGGGAGAGAAGAATTTATTTTCAAGAAATCCTTCATATATGAGTTTGAAGAAATCCCAGAAACGCAAGGAGTGCATGGGAAATAGAAATCCTCTAAGGATCAAGCTCAAAAGGGATAGCGCTTTTCATAATTGCAAAAGAGACCCAATAGACAGAATCGAAAGAGGAGAAAAGGTCGAAGCTCTTGAATAATTAGAAAATATTCTAATTCAAAAGAGATCAGAAGCTCAAGAGAGAGGGAAACAATAGTCGTTGGATCACAATGCAGAAGATCCTTCATTGCGGAAGAAAGGAAAAGTTTGATATTTGAGAGTTTCGAAGTTCAAAATTTCGAAACGACCCTAGCCGTTGATCTGGGAGAGGGAGATCTGAATTGTTGGAGGTGGATCTCGGTCGTCCGTTTAGAAGAACCATCAATATAGTGAGATTGAAGGTCACCTCTCATTGCATGAAAAGAAGGTGCTAGAGATTTACGAAGATGAGGGCTAACCGCAATCCAAACCACGGTTTTGGGAAAGGATGCTTGGAGGCTCAAGGTGAATTGCGGGGAAAAAGGTAGTTTGGTATCAAACCACCTTCGAGTGTGCCAACAATCATGTGTTTGTGTGAGGTCGTCGCCCAAGGTCACCTTCTAAAAAGGAGCCAAGGAAAAGGGGAGAGTGGACTTGCTAATGTCCCGAAGTGATTTGGAACCGTCCATCATTTGGAAGGACGCGTGGCAGAAATCCATCAGTTCGGGTGAAGGTGCTCCGAGCAGAACAAGCGCACACAAGTTTGAAAATTTCGAAGCCCGAAGGACCAAAGAGCCAAAGAGCTGAAGCATCGAAGAGCCAAAGTGTCGAAGAGCCGAAGCACCGAATATCTAAAGAGATCTGGACCATTAGATCCAGAGAGGCATGTGGCGACAAATCACAAGATTTGGGTAAATTGCATTGGGGTTTCAGTTGAAAGTTGAAACTTCTGACACCTAAAGACCTGAAGTGAATATGGGTCGTTAGATCTAGAGGACAAGTGGCGTGAATCTGTGGATTTCGGGTAAAGACTCAAAGTAAATATCAACCATCTGATGTGGGAGAATTAGATATGAATCGTTGGTTTGGAAGAGACAGATCTTAGTTGTTAGTCCAAAAACACTGTCAAGATTGTAAGATCGATGGTCATGCTCAATTGCGGGGCCAGAAAGTGCCTGAACGTTAAACTTTTGAGGATGGGCCATAATCGAAACCATGGTATCGGTGAAGAAGTATGTGGAAAATGGAGGTAAATTGCGGGGAGAAAAGCGGTTGATCCCAATCCACTCTTGGG
Organism: Picea engelmannii; assembly: GCA_009831015.1. Taxonomy (NCBI): domain Eukaryota; kingdom Viridiplantae; phylum Streptophyta; class Pinopsida; order Pinales; family Pinaceae; genus Picea; species Picea engelmannii. The sequence continues at coordinate 566,111 of ML782163.1, forward strand.
AGCACCTACAATCAGGAATTTATGCAAGGACCTAGCCTGAGGTCACATGGTACAAGGGGATAACGAGAAAAGAGTTAGTACTTGAAACCTGAGTGTTCAGCAGTTGCGGAAAGAGGTTGTGGGTGCCATAGAACCTGCACAAGAGGGTTGAGAGGACCTATGTTAATTCACAAATGAGACCATGATAGTCTTAGAGAGCCAATTCAGTTCGAAACTGAAGATCCTAGACCGGGAGGTCACACAGCCCTGAGGAGAGGAAGGGGGGTCTGCATCAAGTGGTATCAAAGTAGAATTTTTTTCTTGGAGACAGCAGGAAAAAGAGGAAGAGAGATAAAGGAGATAGTCAGATATCATCAAGAGGTATCAACATTGATTTCTCTATAGATTTCAGACGAAGGAGATAGAGAAGACAATCTGACTACACCAAGTAGTATCAAGAACTGAATTGTCTCTGCAGATTGTAGGCAAAGGTGAAAAGGTGAATAGAAATAATCTGATGACATCAAATGGTCTTAGAAGCTGGAGTTTTCCTGTAGAAAAATGGGTAAAGGAAAAGGGACAGAGTACTGATGCTCTGTAAATATTGTTGCAAAATGTGCAACAAATGGTAGATAGCCAAGAGGGATGAAGACATAAAATATGGCTACTAAAGGCCATGAGCGTGGTCGAAGAGGAGACCACCAACAAAAGAGTAAAGCAAAAATTGACAAGGAGCTCATTGAGATAAGAGAAAGAATAGAACAACTGACATTGAAGATGAAACAGGAAACAAAGGTACAGTGGAGGTATGAATGGCCTCTGAACAGGAAGGTAAAATCACATGCTCAAAAGTTGTTGTCCAAAAAACAACAACAAGAGTTGAGGAAGTGGTTGATGCATGTTGAAACCCTCAGTGACACAGAGGAGGAACCGATTCACATCCGTGAACCAGAAATTGGGAGACACCTCAGTGATGAGGAGGAGGTGAGATCAGATAAACAACTAGGAGAGCAGAGATAGATTTTCATATTGCTAGGTGGGCAATGAAATGAGATCATTGGAGGATCTCATAGACTGTGAGGAGGACAGAAGTGGAAATTCATATTTCCAGGTGGGCAATGATATGAGATTAGCAGGAGATCTCATAAATTGTCAAGAGGGAAGAAATGGACTTTCAAGTTGTCAGGTGGGCAATAGAAAGAGATCAGTAGAACGTGTCATATACTGCTAGAGGAGCAGTGTTGAAAGTTCAAATTGCCAGGTGGGCAATGAGATGGGATCGGTTGATCTCATACACTGCCAGGTGGGCAGAGAGAAAATCCCAAGTTGTCAAGTGGGAAAGGGAGAAGAGATGAACTAAGTTGAGAGTTCATATCAGCAAGGAGTGTTGATGGAAGAAGATCATAGGTGTGTTCTAATCATTGGGGGAATTCAAATATTCCTACAAAATAGTCCAGCAGAGGCTAATACAAGTGTTTCACATGAGGATGTAGTGCAACAAGAATCCAAGAAAGAGGCCATGGAGCGAAATGATTTTTAAAGCTAACTATGTTTGTGATGCAGGTGTAGCAGAGGAAAGACAACCAACAAAGACTGTCAAAGAGGAGGAAAAAGAGAAAACACTGATGTTTGCCCCAATAGAAAAAAAGGAGAATTTAGATGATTTTCTCACTCAATGGGAGTGAGAGCTAAAGATTCTAGAGGATTGGTTGGACAATCCAAAACCAGAAGATGGCTACCAGGAGACAGTCATGCAAATTTCAGGAGAAGAGCATTCAACAAAATTTTATGGTGGGACTTGTGCTATTTCGGAACATCAAAAGGGAAATTATCTAGCTCCACAAAGTCAAAATATTTCAAGGATACAATGAAATTTTCTTTGAAGTTTGAAAATAAAATTATTTAGAATATTTTTTTAAAAGACCATTAATTTACTTTTCTAAATAAGTACATCCCACAACCTAAATTTGTTGTGGTGCTGTGACCCTCATTCCCTGATGCATAATGCCATGTAATGAGATATGATTGGTATATGTATCAACAATATCACCTTTTTCATTATCATTGATGATGTGGTAAATCTTGAGCTTTCCATGTGTTTCTCTACTATGTTCTTTATGTTCGAGTCATCAACCTTCTTGTCTATGCAAATATCACTCTCCAATTATTCCTCAAATTATTTTTGTGGTTAGTCCCAATGCCTTTATCCTTCCAATCCATCTTCTTCTTCTTTTTTTATAGTGGAAACATTATGGAATTATGTTGTAATGCATCATTAGGTTGTTGGAAAAGTTGTGTACCCTAAAGATCATAAGCACTCTAATCCACCTAATCCTCTTAACTAAAAAAATTTTAGAATATAGCCATTAGGTATGCAAGTGGAAAGTGGAGATATGCAACATGAATAACATAGGTACCCAAAATACGTCCATTCCATCCAACCTCAAATACTTATAAAAGCTAATAAGAATCTTGTCTAGTTCTTGAAGAAAAAAGAATTTGAATTTTTTTATTAAAAAAAGAGCCTTGGTGTTCCAAGAAGAGGAATACACTAGTGTGGCACTCTTTAGAGTTACCACTTGTTTTCCAATTCTTATTGTTTTGATGTTATCAATACTACAGGGAACCCTTTAATTAGTCTATGTGTTCCCGACCCCCATATTTCTATCATCATAATATTAATGTATGGGGGTGGGGAAAATATTAGCGAAAATGTATTTAAATACATTTTATCTAATATTTACCCTACCCCCACCCTCATATAAATACATTTTCTATCATATTGTCCCCACCCCACCCTTATATATGAAAGTGGAATACATTTTCTCTAATGTTTTCCCCGCACCCACTCTCATATCCTATGCCATGTGATTCTTAATCCTTACATATGCCATGTGGTTCTCAATTCTTAATTGAGATTATTCTTTTGACTCATTTGGTTGTTTCCCTAAAACTTGTTGACATCAAATTATTCGGTCCTAAAATATCATATAAAACATCATGGACATATTATTCATGAGGCGGTGCTAAAGACACCATATCTCTATAAACAATAATAAAAAAAAACATACAAATTTAGATCAAATTTAAAAAAAAAAAAAATTGATAAATTACATAATATAAAATTCCAAATTATGGATTTTTTTTTTTTTTAAATAAACAATATGAGAATAACTCAAATAAGCTTGAATAAATCGTTTTCGTCAAAAATTTATTTCATTCGCATTGGGTAGTAAGTAAACTAACATTGAAAAACATAAAAAATTAAATTAAATTACATGAAGCTTATTCTAATCTCTTTGAAAACTTATAATGAGGAGTTGTAAATTTCAAAGGAGTTGTAAATTTCAATCATACAAATCCTAGGTATCATTTTACCAACAAAAAGATTATGTCAAGGATTTTTTATCCAACATTCATCTATCTTAACTATAAATTAAGAGAATCTAAAAGATTATATTTTAGTTGAAAATTAAACTTTTAAAATTAAGTTAAGTTAAGTGAAGGTTTGATGTATTTTTTTTTCAACATTCTTGAAATTTTTAAATTTTTTTTTCTAATTGCTAGGGCTCGAAAAAACAAGGATGCAATTTCATTCTTTAATAATTTTAATCTTTTTCTTGAGACTTTTTCAAAGAGATATCATATATTCCAATAATCTTATATCCATTCTTTTCACATGTGAGGTTAGGAATATATATTTATTTGGAAATCCAAAATTCTAATCTTAATTTTAATAATTTTATATGTATACTTTCAAATATAAAATTAGGAATATATAATTATTGGGAAATCCAAAATCAAAATTTTAATTTTAATATTCAAAATTCAAAAGTAATAATAGGAATATATAATTATTGGGAAATCCAAAATCTTAATTTTAATTTTAATTTTCAAAATTCAAAAGTAATAAGGATTTTTATTTTTTAGAAAAATATAAAATTAAGTATATAATTATTGATAAATCCAAAATCTTAATATTCAAAATTCAAAAGTAATAAGGATTTTTATTGTTTAGAAAAAAAAACACAAAAAACTTTACTCCATTACATTAATTATATACAATTTACTCCATTACATTAATTATATACAATAATTTATTTAATAAAAAAATGAAATATTCTATAATTTATTTAATAAAAAAAATGAAAGATAACTTAATAGGAAAGGAAAGGTTATTTGTATTATAATATATAAGAGGCCCAAGCCACCGTTCCATTAATGGGATATTTTTGTATTTTGCAATTTTTTAAAGTTTTTAATATTAATTAGAAGAAAAAAAAGTGAAAGATAACTTGATGAGAAAGGAAAGGTTATTTGTATTATAATATATAAGAGGTCCAAGCCACCATTACATTAATGGGATATTTTTGTATTTTGTAATTTTTCAAAGTTTTCAATATTAATTAAAAATGTACAAAATTATTTTGTTTAGAAGAAATTTTTTTATATTAATTTTTTCAACAAATATATATATATATATATATATATATATATATATATATATATAT
>ML782163.1:570622-604934 GCA_009831015.1 Picea engelmannii
ATATGGGATTACATTATGTCTTTGACCATACCAATCCAAAAATATGAGTGGATTTTAGGTGTTTCCTCTAGTTATTACATAGTTTCAAATCTAGATCATCATATACAATAAGACCCTTTGAAACTAATGGCACTAATAAAATTTAACTATTATTTTAATGTTTCAATATTTACATTTCAATGAAAATTTTTGATACAAAGATCAAGAAAAGTAAAATAAAATTGTTGGAATCATTCTTAAAGTTGAATACTTTAAATCAATATTTTATGTTTATTGTTTCTTCAAGACATTATTACAGTTGAAGATGGGAGATTCATATATATAGTTATTGCATGTCTAACATGAAATGTGGATATATAAGTGCATTATTGACTCGCTCTATTTTGAACATACTTACAAGCTAAATCTAAATCTAAATATAAATATAAAGAAATAAAAATTAATCGTGTCATAAAATTGGCAAAAACAAGTGAACCTACACTCGTTAAGATGGAATTAGAAGCGCCCCCGGTGGTGCAGCTCAATTGGCAAGTGCCGTGAAAATGAAGTTCCATGAGGTTTCGAGTTCAATTCCCCCCGACTTACCTTGTGTGCCGTGTAAGGGGCATCGTGGGCACACCTGGAGGTTATAATGGTAGCGGTTGGATAACACGGCCACGTGTAACGCGAGCACGTGCCCAACTAGTTGTTGATTCCTCCGGACACACACAAAAAAAAAAGATGGAATTAGAAGCAATAGGTTCATCATCAGATCTCATCCGCACTTTGGAGGTTGGTGCTTATAGTATATAGAGTCTTGAGTGTTTGTTTGTAGATTGTTCATTGTGTTGTTGAGCGTTTGTAAGTCATTGTTTGGTGGGTGTTTCTTTGTGTATAGGGGAAGATGTCGTCAAGCCTGGCCTATTTATGTTGCAGTTGGAAGCACTGCCAATGCTGATAATAATTGAGAAAGAAGAGATAACAAGGCTGCTAGACTAACTTCGAACAATCGAGAGAATGAACACAGATGTGCAATCTATTATCTTATCTTTGGTCTTTTTGGTTGTCTTCTGCAAATATTTGACCACAACATGGTCTGAGTGTGAATGTTTGTCATTCCAATTCCAATTTAAGACGATGAATATGAGAGGCATCCTACGTTCTGCTATAATTAGTGGGACCATATATCATCGGTCATGTTGATGATGATCGGTCATGTTAACCATGGCCGACATTGATCATGGTGACCATGGTTGACTATCGCTCATGGTTTGACCTTGCTTAATTATGTAGAGTTGACTATGGTTAACCATGTTGATTATGTTTAACCATGGTTTATTATGGTAATGTCACATTGCAATGTTCATCATGGTTGACTTATGTCAAATTTCTACATTCTTGATGGTTGTGCTGAAATGCGGCATTCATCAACATTTATGTCACACTACGACATTCCTCAAATGATTATGTAGGCTTGTGATGTTCTCCAATGATTATGTCACATTGCAATGTTCATCAAGGGTTATGTCACATTGGGAGATTTATCTCCATTGTATTATATTGAATTGCTTCATTCCTTAATGGTTTCATCATATTGTGACATTCATAATCATTGTGTTATGTCAAATTGTTTCATTATTATCTGGGAGACATGCCACTTGACTAGAGTCGACCATTAGGGCTCCTTTTTCTTCCAATTCTTGGCGATATGGTTTCCTTCCTCTCCTGAAATTTTCTTCTGGGCTTTGAGGGGGTTAGTATTGATTCCCATACTCCCCCGATGTTGATGATCATGGTCCAGGAATGGATCCTTCCCCCTTGCTTTTCTCTAGATCTCTCTGTAACATCCTTAATTGATCTATGGTAAGGATATTGATTTTCTAGGCTCCATGGGTCTCGCTCAAGGTCGAGATATCTATCTCAATCTCCTATAGATCCATATCATGTTTCATTTCTGATTCTGATTCTTCTTCTGTGTTTTGTTGGTTGTGGATCTTGATTATGTTCATGATTCAGAGGTCCTTTCTTTCAGCCGTGTTTATACCCGATGAATACTTTACACCCCATAAGTATGTACACTCTTCCACACGGGGATGTGCAAAGGGGGGGTACCCCCTTTGCGGGGTCCGGGGGGCTATCCCCCCAGCTAGAAGGTTCGGGGGCGAAGCCCCCGAAGGAAAAATTGCCTTGTAAATGTATATTGTAATTTCATTGTAAATCTGGACCATTCATTATAAGGTCATAGATCTAATAGTAGAAATTATGTTAGGGTTTTTTTCCCTAGAAGGCAACCCTCTGTTATGAGGGAAATGTATTGCAGCTATGCATTATGGCGAGTATTGTATTCTGAGAGAGGAGACTGTGAGAGAAAGAAGAGGAAGTTACAGTGGGTTTTGTTGTAGGTTGTATCCCTTCATTTGTTGGATAATAATAAAGGAAGGACCTGGAAATTTCTCTGGTGGAGGTAGCCCACACTGGGTGAACCATGTAAATCTATGTCTCTCTTTTATTGTGTATCTTCTATGTTTTGTTTCTGCATTTGTTTTATTTTATTGCTCCACGGTCCTGTTTTTATAACATGTTTGAGGTTGAGCCTTGGTTTTCCTTCATCACTACTTCTTTCCCCTGTGTTCCTTTTTTCCCTTGTTTCATCTATGTTTTACGCCTCTTGGGAGTTTTTGTCTCTATTTCTGGTGCTTTCTTGATTGTTTCCTTCGACTCCTTTGGTTTTCCTTCCTCGTGGATTTCACTGGGTTCTCCTTCTGAAATATTGAAGTTGTTTCTAGTATTCTTGTCATGTGTTATTATTGGTTTCTTGGGTTGTCATCTCTCAACCTTCCATTTTCTTTGGATCTTGGTGAAACGCTTCGAATCTTTTTTGTCCTTACTTGTACTCCCTTGGGGGGGATTATTTAGAGGAAAATCCCTAAAGAGATGGCCATGAACATGACATTTACTACAACATAAGGGAATGTTCTCATAGTCAAGAGGTTGGGTCCATTCTTCGTCTTGGTAAGACACTACTATTGATTCGGGCAGAGCATTAGCCACATTCTTATAAACATATATTCTAGCATAATAGATATACCTGGCCATATTTGTCACCTTCAATATTTTGACAAAGGATCCTAATGTGTTTCATATTCCCTCCAAAGTCTTAGGTTCCCAGGCAAGAAGTACATCCCGATCCAAACCAAGGCTTCTATGAAATTTTCTTTCTTCAGTGCAAACCATTCTATCCATAATTTCATGTGGAGGCCTATTAAGTTGAATAAATAGGGGCCTCCCTCAAAGACCTTGTCTCTTTCTCCCGAGTCCATAAAGACTAACATGAAGAATCCTTTTGACCCAAACCGAAGGTCTATTTTTCCTTTAACCTTCCATCTTGCCTTTATCCATAGTTGGATGTATTTTTCTCAGGGCCATATCCCCATAAATTTCCCAATTAGGGTGTGGTATCGCATCCATTGGATGTAATTCCCTATCCCATTTGAGGTTACCTCGTACTTGGGGTTCTCCAATGTCTTAGGTAAGCATTTGTTCTGAAGACACTTTTTCTAATTTTTCAGGTTTATCTCTTTCTCGTCCTCTTTCTAAATTTTCATCTTTGTCTCCTTCTTGTAGGTCTTTGTCTTCCCATTTTATAACCCACCCATCTTGACATCCTGGCCCCTACTTTCGGGGATACCTTTGACTACTTCCTTGAATGACTTGCAGGTCTCCTCTAGCAACCCTTCCCCTGAGGCTTTCCCTGTCCTGGGATTTGACATCCCAAAAAATAGAACATCCTTGCTATGAGTCTGATCCCTCCCTCTCCCCTTACCAAGGAGCTACAAACCTACTTCTCCCCCTACCAGTGCATGCAAAAACCTAGCCAGATCTATATAAATATTAATAGAATTTACTGCATTTTTGGTGGTTCAAATACCAAAATTTATGCTTAGATAGTCCTCTAAAACCAAGAGATACAGATTTTGTGAGTCTTCCCTCACGGGGATACCAAGCCAAAATTTGAAAATAAACAGCTTGAGAAACATAAACCTAGATAATCAACCATATATTTTACAACTAGGAGATTCCTAATAGTCTCGACATATACAAACTTAAATAGAAATAAAGTAAAAAGGTTGAAATTCATGTTAACCAGTGAAATGAGGAACATGGGAGGCTGGAGGAACAACATTATCCCGATTTCCAGTAGTTGAAGGAGACTCTTCCCTCAGATGACCGAAAATAGGGAGATGGAAGGAGCCATCATGGTGCTTGGAAATATAGGAGACCATCAAAATGAATTGAGTGTTATGCTCCTCTAATGTCTCCATGTCACTTTAGTTGTCTGAAATATTGATCTTTGGGGAGCATCCCCAATGCTTCCATCATTTTAATGTGCTAATAAAGATCGAGAGTCGTAAAAAATTTAAATTTATTGCTTCTGGTGCAACCTAGATCTGGAATAATACCTCCCACTTGATGCTCGAACTCCTTGTCATCCTCAAACTCTTTGACCAATTTTACTTCCGCTTCGAGGGTAGGCATGGTCGCTTGGTCTTGTTGAGGGACAAATTCATGATATAACTTTGCGGCCTCAATGGTTTCCTTAGCATCATGTGAGGGGATGATAGGGAAACTTATGGGTCTTATACCACGAGGAGCCATAATGAAATAGGGATGAAGCTTATTTAGCAAAGATAAGGGGAATGGACCAGTCAAAGACGAAAGTATATCAGAGAAAGTATTGGAGGCAAGAAGCTTTGAAAGCCATATCCTACTCCAAAATGAGATTTAAATTCTCCATGAACATCATGCCAACAAGAGTAGGGCGTATCTAAGCTTCAATGCAATGTCTAGTCATGAGCGAGTGTATCATACAACATTGTGCGTAGGAAACTCGAATCATGTATGCCATCTCCCTACCCTTCAATTCCCCACCTGCCTTCATAACCCACCCTATCCTCCTCGCATAGGTTTTTCACTAGAGCCTTGACACTTGGAGCTGCCACCCTCTACACTGATACGTGGCCATAACCTCCACATGAAACCCCATCCAAGGATAAATGTCTTTAAATATAATTATAACTAAACACTTTTATTATTATTAATATTATTATAGTTATTATAACAATTTTAAAATAATGTAATATATTTTTCATATAAGAAAATAATTTTTTTATAAAATAAATATCCACAAAATTTTAAATCTTAAAACTTTAATTATAAAAGGAAATTTAAATAATATTAAAATTTTAAATATCTTAAACTATAATTCTAATTAAACAATTTAATATAACAATCTTAAAACAATTTACTTTATTACTATTATAATTTTTATATATTTTCCATATTAATGGTTGCAATTTTTAAATAAAATAATATTTTTTTATATAATTTAAAATATTTAAAAATTTAATAGCAGTTTAGTTTGACTTTATAGTTAAACTTTTTACATTTAGAGGTTTGTGGATATTTGTTTTATAAAAAAGTTATTTCTTTTATATATGAGAAATGACTTTGAACCTAGTCAAAGATAGATAATCCGGTTGAACATAATCCTTCATCTTACGAAGATAATCCTTCAATTCATCCAAAGGGATCAGATCACATTTGCAAAACCAAAGCTTTCTTTACTTGCGTACACATATACATCAAATTTAAGAGAAGAAACTTAGCTTAAGGTATAAATAAAGTTGAATATAGTTTTGGGTGGAAGCATATGAAAAAATGAGAAAGAGTTGGGAAACAGGAAAATGAGCAGAGCGCAATAGTATTGAGTATTGAGAATGTGTAGAAAACAACAAAAGGCTCAGCTAAATAGGCTCAAGCAAATCAAGAAATGAAACAAGAGACCCTAACTAACTCGTACAACTGGCTAGGATAGTAGGCAGTGTACAGTTAGGCTGTTGAGGTTACATATATATTTAACACTCCCTCTTAAAATCAACAGTTACAAATATCAGCACTGATAATGCCCAAGTGTTGTCTCTGAAAATAAAAAATGGATTTTCCTATTGGCTTTGTAAAAATATCTCCGAGCTGATCTCGAGAACCACAAATTTGAAGTGTCATGTCACCATTATTGACTAGCTCACGTATGAAGTGAAAATGAGTGTCAATATGCTTGCTTTTGTGGTGAAACACGTGATTTTTGGATAGAGAAATTGTTGAGGTGTTGTCACAGAATATAGGAGTTGGCTCCTTTTCTATATGTGACATATCATTCAATATTATTCTCAGCCACACAGCTTGACAGGAAGCTGAGGTAGCATTGACATACTCTGCCTCTGTAGAAGATATTGATACAATGGGTTGCTTCTTTAATGCCCATGAAATCAGGTTCGTGCCCAGGTGAAAAACATGTCCTGAGGTGCTTTTCCTGTCATCTAGGCTTCCCGCAAAATCATTGTCCATGTAACCAGAGAGATGATTATCATCAGACTGAGTGTACCATAAGCCAAAATTGAGAGTGCCTGCAACATATCTCAAAATACTTTTTGATATCTTCCAGTGAGAATCTTTGGGGGATTCCATGAACCTAGAAACAAGATTGGATGCATACACAATATCAGGCCTAGTTGTTGTAAGATACAACAAACTTCCTACTAAAATTTTCTACAGGGTAGAATCCACTGTAGGGCCTTCATCTTTCTTTCTCGATTTTGTGCCTAGGGGCATATGAGTTTCTTTTGGATTCTAGTCTTCCATGCGGAATCTTTTGATGATGTCTGCTACATACTTTTGCTGACATACAAAAACGCCTTTGGTTGATTGGTCAACCTCAATCCCCGATAAATATTTCATGATGCTAAGATCTATCATTTCAAACTCAGATTGCATGGCTTGTTTAAAACTAGTTAAATCAAGATTTCCGGTATATATCATGTCATCAACATATAAACATACAATCATAATTTTACTGTGTTGATCAATTTTGGTGTAAAGAGTTGGCTCATTTTGGCTTCTGCCGAAACCAGTCTTGATCAGGTAAGTGTTAATTATGTTGTACCATGTTGTTGGATCTTTCTTTAAGCCATACAAGGCTTTCTTCAACCTATACACTTTGGTTGGATTCTCTCTGAATTCAAATCTAGGTGGTTGATCCACATAAACCTCTTCTTCTAAGACACCATTTAGGATGGTTGACTTGACATCCATCTGGTATACTTGCCATTTCTGTTGATATTTTATGGCTAAGAGAGTCCTTACAATGTCCAACCTTGCTACTAGAGCAAAAGTTTCACCATAATCAGTATCTGGTTGTTGTGAGAATCCTTTGGCAACAAGTCTTGCCTTGTGCTTTTCAATCTGCCCCTTTTCATTAAGTTTAGTTTTGTAAACCCACTTGACACCAATACTTTTCTTATTTCTGGGAAGATCAAAAAGATCCCAGGTCTTTTTCTTCTCAATGGAGTCAATCTCTTGGTTCATGGCTTGAACCCAATGTGGCACCTTAGCTGCCTCTTTAAAAGATGTGGGTTGACATGATATTAATGCAAAAAGATTGTGCTGATCAATGTCATCCAACTGCTAATGGATTTCTCTCAAACTTTGAGTTCTCTGATTTGGAAGTTCAAAGGAAGAGTTTCTAATAGAAGTTGAGTTATCCTAAGAACTTTTAGATTGTCCTTGTACCTGCAGCCTTGGAAGAGAAGGTTGATGTGCTTGTTGTCCTGAATTCTCTGTGTCTTCAGGATGTGTCAGCAATGGATCTTAACTATCCATTGGCTGATTTTCAGATTCGTTCCAGAGCTGATTTTCAAAAAAAATTCCATCTCTGCTGAGAATTATTTTCTTTGAGATTGGATTGTAGAGCCTGTAAGCTTTTGATGTTTCACCGTAGCCAGTAAATATGCATTTCTCAGTTCTATCATCCAGTTTCTTCCTTAATACAGAAGGTATGTGAGTGTATGTTATGCATCCAAATGTCCTGAGATGAACAACATTTAGCTTTGTCCCACTCCATGCTTATTAAGGGACCTTCATCTTAAGATTGGTGTTTGGATATTTATTCAAGAGATAAGCTGAGAATACTATTGCTTCATCCCAAAATGTATTTGATAGACATTTCTCTTTGAGAAGGCTCCTTCTCATGTTCATTATTGTTTGATTTTTCCTTTTAGCCACTCCATTTTGTTGTGGAGTATACCTGGATGTAGTTTCCATGATGATGCCTTGTGATTTGCAAAAATTTGCAAATTCTTTGGAGATGTATTCTCCTCCTCCATATGACCTGACTGCTTTTACATATTTGTCACTCTATTTTTCAGCTTCAACATTGAATTCTTTGAACTTTTCAAAAGTTTCAGACTTGTGTCTGAGAAAATAGATCCAAATTTTCCTACTAAATTCATCAATGAACGTTAGAAAATAAAATCTACCACCTATTGAATCTATTTTCATTGATCCACATAGGTCAATGTGAACCAGTTCTAGGTGCTTTTTAGCTTGAGTGGAGGATTGTGAAAAACTAGTTATCTTATGTTTTCCAAGTATGCAAGACTCGCATGGGGGATTTTGCTCTTTGAAGACAGGTAGACCTTTGACCATGGAGTGCTTCTGTGGAAGAATTAGACTCTGAAAGGGTAGATGTCCAAATCTTGTATGCCAAACCATAGTTTCATTGGGGGTGGATGCACTTTGTGCATATGATTGGATTAAATTTGCAGTTCTAAGGGTCAGGGGAAACATTCTATTCATGGTCATGTGGATTTCAGAAATCAATTTTTTGTTGGGGGTTTTATCATATATTCTACATGATGCTATAATGGTCATATTCCAAAGATCGACAGTCCTCATTGAGTTGAGTTCAATGATCCTCAATTACTTCGGGGCTTCGGGTGATATTCCTTTGTAGCATGTAGCAAGGTTCAAAGATCCTCATTGATTTGAGATCAACGGTCCACAAATACTTGAAAACTTCGGGTTTCGAGTGTTCCGAGGTGCACAACACTTCAAACCTTTGAAATGTTAATCTTCTGAAGTGATAGATCTGTCGACACGTGTCCACAGCCTTCAAGGGATCAGATTTACTTCAGTATTTCAGGTAGATCTCGCTTTGCAAGACCTTCTAGAGTGATAAGTATCCGAAGTGAGGGATCTGGTGCCGCATGTCCTTCATGGATGGTTTAGATGAACTCTGGGCTTCGGGCCTTCAGGAGTTCTAGGTTCTCGTATCCTTCTTTCTTTCAAAGTGATTATCGTCGAAGTGTAGGATCTCCTGCCACGTGTCCACTTCGATTGATGGTCTGGATCTACTTCGAATCTTCGGAGCTTTGAGAGATCTTTACTCCTTAGCCTCTGTTGGCTTCCTCCTAGAGTACGAGATCACCAGACGCATGTTACTTGCTTGAACATCAACGAACACGAGTGATTGCAAAGACTCAACTCACTCACTCTTTAATCTCTTTGTCAATCTCCATAAAGCAAAGATGCTTGTCTGTAGTGGGATGAATATCCTTCATTGATCTGTTGATCTCAGAAGATCAACGATCTTGAGTTATTGTGGGCTCACAACTTGCTCGTGCTTTAATTTCCTCTCTGATCCCCGCAATGCCTCCTCACTGTCAATCTCTCTCTGATGAGATCTGACGGTCGTGGCTTAATATTTTCTTGATCTAACGACTGAGCTTGCTCACACTCAGATCTTAAGGCTAAGAAAAAATTCTCCTTTCCTATTGGCTCGTCGTCCTTTCTGAGCTTGATTAAAGGCTCAGATCTATTCACAGATCTGATATTACAACTGATCTTTCTTCTCCTCTGTTACTTTTGCAAACTTTCTTCTTAAGAAAGAATTTTGTGAATCTTTCACGAATTCATTAAATGCTCATGTAACCTTTAATTGTTCTATGCTTTCTACAGTTCTTCTTTCTTGCGCTTATTGTCTTCAACAATCTTTTGAGTGAACTTCAGACTGCAAATTGTTCTCTAAGCTTTGTGAATAGACTTGCATCCTTGTGCTCTTGTAGATAGTGTAATCTATGTTCTTCTTAGGATGGGGCTGCTCTCCAGACTATGTGAAGAGGCTTACGTATGAAGCTCTAATACCATGATAAAATGAGAACAAGAAGATAGAATTGGGAAACAGGAAAATGAGCAGAGTGCAATAGTATTGAGTATTGAGAATGTGTAGAAAAAGACAAAAGGCTGAGCTAAATAGGCTCAAGCAAATCAAGAAACAAAACAAGAGATCATAACTAACTCATACAGTTTGGCAGTATACAGTCAGACTGTTGAGGTTACATATATATTTAATAGCATATGGTTGATTTAATCACTTTAAATGTGATTTAATGATTTTAAATGTTCTATGAAATGATTTTTTTGTGTGTGATATTTTTAGGGGATTTACAAATTTAAGTGATTTTTTTTGTATAATTCGAGTGTTCCAGGGTTTTTTCAGCATGCTAAATCCATTTCTATATTTAAAAATATATTTTAAACAACAAAAAATAGTAATTTCATGCAGATTTATTCCCAGGAAAAAACCATTCCATAAAACATTTAGACAATGTCTTTAAAATTCTTATTTACTTAATAAGATTATTGATCGTACAATGCAATTAGAATGTCCATGAAAATTAAAGATCAACCTGTTGAATACAGTGGTGGCCTCTTTACAAAAATGTTATAGATGTGAATACCTCAAAATTATTTTGAAGGTTCTTTGAAAGAGAATGTGCACTATTTGTTGTGTTTCCTATTGTTTATAATTATTGGCGTATTCACTCCTAATTTAGAAAGACTTAAAAAGGTAAGATGAATGTGTTCCTTATTATTTTTTCTGCATGACATTATCTTCTCATTCATGAATTGATTTTAAACAAGTTCATGACAAATTGGTTTAGATCTGTCAATAGCCAAATGAATCTAGAGTGTTGTAGAATCTCATTCATGGATTGATTCTAAACAAGTTCACAACAAATTATCAAATTGACTAAAATGCGTAAAAGCCCACTCAATCTATGTAGAATCTACCTTCTATCTTAGTAGAGTAGAGGGGTTAAAAGTAGAATATCATAGAGGGGAGGGGAGGAGAGGGGAGGGATAGAGTTTACAAATTAGAGAGATAAAGTAGAGGGGTTAGAAGTAGAATATCATATAAAGGTTAAAAGTAGAGGGGTAGAGTTTATAAAGTAGAAAGATAAATTTAATTAAAAACTTAAAAAAAACAATGATTAATAATCCTAAATAGTGTAGGCAAGAATTAATCTTTGATCATATTAATTATCCAATAAGTATTTTTTATTATTTACTTTGCATGACATTATATCCTCATTCATAAATTAATTCTAAACAAATTCATAACGACTTTAATAAATATGAATCATAATAATATAATTTATATAATATTTTTAAAATTTATTAAATTAAAAAAAAAAATCACAATCATAAAATTTAAAAATTAAGTTCTGATCATCTTAATACTAAAATACAAAAAAGTATTATAACAATAATATTATTTTCTAAAGGAGGTTAATTTTGACCCACTACCACTATATAGCCTAGCCGGATTAGGATCACTATCATTATAACTTCCACATGCACCATACATCCTAAATACTACACTGGGAGGACTAGATCATGTTTGAAATAAAGATTTTGGTATTAATATTATATGATATCAACAGCGACAATAATGCAAAATAATATCCAATTATAATATATTCCTTAATAAAGATTTTGGTATTAATATTATATGACTTTATCATGGAAGATTAATTATACTTTCATTTATATAAATTTATAAGTATTTAATTAATAAAGATTTTGATATTAATTCATAATTTGGTTTTTAATGTTCTTTTAGTTTACAATACTCTACAATTTTATAATAAAAAAAAGGATAATTACATTTCTATTTATATAAATTTATAAGTATTTGAATTAATAAAGATTTTGACGTAAAGTATAATTTACAACTATAATATATGGTATAATAACTATTTTGGTGTACAATGATATATATAATGGCTTAATAATAACTATTTTGGTGTAGTAATATATAGAATGATTTTATAATTATTTTGGTGTTCAATGATATATAAAAATTAATAAATATTTTAATGTCTAATATTATATTATATGATTATATGATACAAATTTATAAATATTTATATAAATTTATAAATATTTGAATTAATAATGATTTTGATGTCTCATTAAACTAAAAAAATTATAATTATACATTTATTTATATAAATTTATAAGTACTTAAATTAATAATAATTTTGATGTCTAATTAACAAAACCTAAAAAAATAAAAATTGCCATACAAAGAAATCCATATCCATATAAATCCATATCCATATAGTAATTAAAAAGATTAACTAAATATGAATTTTCAATAACTTTCATTTACATTGCATTCCTATTAAGTTGATCCACTTGAATTTATTCAAAATAACCTACACCCCTAGTTTGTATAAATTTTTAATAATTTTCATTTACATTGCATTCCTAAGTTGATCCGCTTGAATTTATTCGAAATAAACTACACCCATAGTAAACTATAAATTGGGTTTCAAATGAGAATGTAATATATTTGGGTTTCAAAATAATTGTTTGAAACATAAGAATGAGATATATTAGAGTTTTCAAATTAACTAGATTAGGGTAATAAAATGTATTATATCCATACATTACCTTATGAATATATTATATCTAGTAAATGTGGTAATATTTTTTAATTAATTAAATTAATTCTAAACTTTTTTTACTTTAATTCGACGCATTGAATTCAACTTTCACCAATTATGTTAGCAATTGAAAAATAAATAAAGTGGATCATTGAATTCAACTTTCACCAATTATGTTAGCAATTGGAAAATAAATAAAATGGATATTATTAGGTTTTCAAATTAGTCACCAAATTTTTGTAAGTTGAATACTTTGTGAGGATAATGCTATGTCCATAAAACTCACCTTGTCATCCCAAAAACTTAGACGGTCTATTGTCGTGATGATCCGTTACAGGATCTTCTAGTGGAGCATAGAGGTGATGTAGTAAGGAGCATGACGTACAGAGAAAAATAGAGACTTAGAGATCCTGTCCATGGTTCTTAGGATTAATGAATCATTTAAAGAAAAGGTAGCAGAGCTACCATCCCAATTGGTTTGTACAGAAGGAGAGTTGTCTAACATTAATATGCAACATGTTAATATTGTTGAACACATCTCATGCAACAATGCATAGTACACTCCCTTGTTACACTTACAGATCATAACATGATATTGGTTATGGTACTATCAAATTTCACTTACAAATTATAATGGTGATATAAATTTTCACTTACAAATTAACAATGATCTAATGATATAACTAATGATTCTATATCCATGTAGCCAATCATCAATCTAGCGTTTCAACAATCCATCCTATTTGATATGCATCAATCCAGGGACTTTGATATCTAGTGATCGAGCAATTTGATCTTGCATAATATGTAGCGAAATAATATGGAGGGATTGAATATGATATGAAGAAATTTTGAAACACGGACATTGCCATGGCTAGGCCAATGAGTGCAGATAAATGGAACTACCCACTTAGTTGTCTTTGAGGAAAACATGGCCAAAGGAAAGGGAAGTGTCATTTCATAACGCAATGGCTCTTGGAGGTGGATTGAAGTAGTGGAAAGGCAAGCATCCGCTTTAAAACCCAAGCTTGATAAGTGGTTGTGCTAGTGTAATGTATAAATCATAAAAGTAACCCTAGATGCATGTGAAAAACAACCCGAGTAACCTGAGTGGCATTTGAAAGGCCAATGTAGTAATTTCGTAATTCTATTAAGTAAATGTGAAATAGAAAACAAGTTTAGTAATGATAAATGTATGTATTCATAAATTCAAGGAAGTTAATGTTCGAAATCCCATCTGTTGTTGTAGAAGATATGACAAGAATATGTCGGCATATTCAATTCTCAACCATAAGATTAGGGTTTCTAATTAAAATATATATTATACCGCCAATTTTCAATAGGGGGTCGATGCATATCATCGTAAATATAATTAATATTGAAATATTTATGATATTTTAGTATGATACCATGTTAGAATATGGTTTTCCATGGTTGGTTATATGTTCAACTATGGGTGATCATATATGACTTTTCTAACCAAGGTTGATTATGTTTGACTATAATTGACTTCAGCTAACCATGGTCTACTATCGTTGAATTTGGTTGATCATGGTTGAATATGTTAAATTATTATTGGCCATGGTTGAATTTGGTTGATTATGTTTGACTATGGTTTTCCATTTTGACTATGGATAATTGTAGTTGACTATGGGTGACTATGGTTGACCATGTTTGACTATGGTTTTCCATGTTGACTATGGATAATTGTAGTTAACTATGGGTGACTATGGTTGACCATGTTTGACTATGGTTGACCTTGGATGTCCATGTTAACTATGGATAACTATGTTGACTATGGTTGACTATGGATGATTATGGTTGACCATGTGTTACTATGGTTATCTTTGGTTGACCATGGTTGTTTATGATTGAACATGGTTTACTAGAAATGACCATCGTTAAATTTGGTTGACCTTGGTTGACTTTGGTTTACTATGGTAGTGATGTACTACAATGTTCATCATGGTTGACTTATGTCAAATTGATAGATTCCTCAATGGTTGTGTCACAATGCAACATCTATCAAGGGTTGTCACAATGTGACATTCCTAAAGGGTGATTTTGGATTGTGACATTAATCTTCATTGAGATATGTTGAATTGCTACATTCCTCAATAGTTATGTTAGATTACAACATTCATTCAGGTTTATGTCACCTTTTAACATTCCTTAAGGTTTATGTTTTAGTGTGATGTTTTTAAATGGTCATGTTGCATCATGATATTCATCTTGGTTGAATTATATGGAATTGTTGTGTTCCTCAACTCTTATGTCACATTATGACATTAATCAAGGTTTATGCCACATTTGTGATGTTCCTTAATGCTTATATCACATTGCAATTTTTATCTTGAAGGACTTATGTTGAATTCTAGTGTTTTTGAAGGATTATGCCACATTGCAATGTTCATGAAAAGATATATTGGACTCCAATGTTACTCAATGGTTATGTAACATTGTGAAATTTGATTATGGTTGACTCTGGTTAACTATGGTTGACTATGGTTGAGTATGGTTGACTTTGGTTAAGTATGGTTGATTTTTCTTAACCATGGTTTATTATGGTAATGTCTCACTATGATATTATCGTTGAATTATGTTAACCATGGTTATTTTTAATTGACTATGGTTCACTAAGGTTGAATTTGATTTAATTTTGTTGAATTATGTTAACCATGGTTGTTTTTAGCTTGCCATGCTTCACTATGGTTGACTTTTCTTAACTATGGTTGATCATGTTTGACCATCGTTGTCTTTGGTTGATTATCATTGATTTTGGTTGAGTATGTTTGAATTTGGTTGATTATAGTTGATTATGTTTAACCATGGTTTACTATGGCAATGTCATGTTGTAATGTACACCTTGGTTGAATAATGTCAAATTACTACATTCCTCGATGGTTGTGTCATATTACAACACCCATTAAGGGCTATGTTGGATTGTGATGGTCATCAAGGGCTATGTTGGATTGTGACATGTTCCCCAATGATTATGTCGCATTGTGACATTCATATTTATTGTTTTATGTTGAATTTCTACTTTCCTAAATGGTTACACCACATTGTGACATTCATTAAGGGTTATTTCACCTTGTGACATTCCTTAAGGGTTATGTTTCAGTTAGATGTTCCTAAATGATCACGATGCTTAGTGATATTCATCTTAGTTGGCTTATAAAGAATTTCTATGTTTCTTAATGGTTATGTCACATTGCAACATTCATGAAGGGTTATGTCACATTTGTGATGTTCCTTAATGGTTGTGTCACATTGTGATGTTAGTGGATATTTGTGATGTTTATGACTATGTCACATTGTGACATTCAATCATAGTCATCCTATGGAAGACTATGATTATATTGCATTTCGACATATATCACGGTTGAGTTATGTCAAATTCCTATGTTCTTTGATGTTATGTTGCATTACAACATTTATAAAGGTCTATGTTGCATTGTGACATACATCATGCTAGTGTCCTATAATTTTCTCAAGGGTCAAAGTCTAAATCGAGTGTTTAACATATATTAGGATGTTAAATAAAATGGTGTTTGAAAGGGTAATGAAGTGGTCCTAGGGTTTCTTATCATCATATAGAGTTTCAAACTATCAATAAGTGACCTTAATCCATAAATCAAATCCAAACAATAGAAGAAAATGTCAAGAGGAACCTTGCTCGGCAAGTTCGATGTGCAAGTTCTCGAAATGAATGTTTTTGCGATCATCTTAAAACTCGGTTTCTAGCCAAATGAAATGGAATATTTTTAAATGGAAAGAGGATTTTGTCATGATCGATCCCATTCATAAAAACCTCTCTCTGTTTCTTCAAAAGTGTAATGTTTTTGAATATTATAATGGATATTTACAACCTATTTTTCAGATTTAAACATTTAGTGATTTGTTGGTTTAGTCATTATCTTTCGGCGCAGATCCCGAGACTCTGGAGAGGAATTTTAGAAAACTGAAGGAGATTTTTCTCAAGAATGAATTCATATACAAAAACCTTTTTGATTATTGTAAAAAATATCATCATTCGAGAGATATGATGTTATATTTGACGCCTATTTTCCAGAGAATTGATTCCTATTTCCTAGTAGGCATTTCTAAACGTCTTGCTATAATTTTGTAACCAGATCCAACTTTGGGAAGTAGTTGAGCTCAACCTCCTAAGATTGGGGAAGATTATTTTATGTGTGTGTGTGTGTGTGTGTGTGTGTGTGTGTGTGTGTGTGTGTGTGTGTGTGTGTGTGTGTGTGTGGGCTTAATTTTTATTGACTAAGGGGGTTGGCAGAAGTGTAGAGGGACATTTTTTGGCATCTTGTAATTTGCTAGTTTTTAATGGAATATCACTGTAGAAGTACTAAGAGGCTCTTACCAGGGATTCTAGTGATGGTGATATGAAGTATGTGTTTTTATCTGTGTATGTATTCTTTGTTTCCTTTCCATTTCATCTGTAATCTAAAACTACTTGATTGGAAATTAGTGATTTAGAATTCATCTGGTTTGATGCTCTAGATCAAGCAATTAAGTACTGTAATTTCGTCTAAAAAACACACTCAGGATTCATCCAAGTTGATGCTATGAATGTAGTTATTTTTTTTCCCCTTGTTCCATTGTATTACAATGATACCTTGAATGAAATACCATCATTTACCTAGCCTTTGTTTCCTTGACAACTCTAAAACCAGTCACTGATAGTTCCATTTGCTTCAAAGTTGACTCCATGTCCAATGGTTTTTCTTCCACCTCTGCCATCAACCACATCTTAAAATATATCCATTCCAGATCTGGGCACTGAGCTTAATATATAGTGAGATATCCACCTCTGGTTTGGAAAGGCTAGATTCCAAGCCCAAAGTGGTATGTGGTTACCTTTGTAGTTTTCCTCTTGCATACAAGGGAAATTACAGAGTGCTAAAATTTTGGCGCCGTTATCGGGGACCAAAGGTGAAATCCTCCCTGGGAGAAATGACAAAGTTCAGATCTAGTTTTTGATGGTGGAAAGCAATCAGACACAAGGATGCCTATAAATAATCCACCCGATGACTCCATTTTCAGAAGAATTCATATTTTAGAGCTTTCATGGTGACTCCACTGGCTGAAGATAGATTCTATATCTGTAAGCTATGCTCCTATGAATCATGTTCACATTCCTAGTTTTCCAAATCAAATGCCTTGGATAGATTGGCAGGCATATATTCCTAGATTCAAAGATGGAAAAGGAGACAATGTTTCTCTTCACTTGGTTAAATTTCATATGCATGTGCATAAGCTAAAGGTTCAATTTCATGAAGATTGCTTTATGAAGATGTTCATGGTCACCTTGGAGGGAAAGGAAAAACAATGGTATGAAAATTTATCGACTGCAAGTTTTTATTCATTACAAGATTTTCATACAATATTTTTTGAAAATTATAAAAGATTCTATCCATCATTGTTATTGGTTCAAGACTATTGTCATCGTTTTGAAAGTTTTACTCAAAACATGGAGAATTCTTATGAAGATGATGAGTTCATGGATGAGGAAATTTTAGAGGCCATTTATGAAAATCCTTTTCAACATCAGGAACATAAATTAGAGCATAATCGTTATGAAGATAAAGTTGATTTTCAACAAACATTATCTTCCCCTTTGACTGAAGGTGAAACTGATCAGAAAAATTTGATGATGAAAGCCATGTTCTATCTCTTGAATTTGATGAAAATTTGCAACAGCCTTTCCAGTCTTCATGTGATCGAGAGTATGAGGATAATCATTCATATGTTTCTTCAGATTATGCATTTTCTAAATCTTTGTTTCAAGAAAAGGTTGGTCAAAATCATATTTATGAAATTACATCTATAGAAACTTTAGATAGTAATCCATCATATGGCATAGAATTTCAGAAAATTAATGCATCAGTCTATCATAATTGTATCACAGAGTTACAATGGCAAGATAATAATGTGCATGAAGTTGTTTGTCTCGGTTCTCCTGAAAATCAAGATGACACTCCTGTTGATATCCATGAAGGGTCATTTGTGGACATTTTTTCAATTGATGATGTGGTTGCCTCAATTAAATCTTTTCAAGAACACAATATTATTTTCCCTTATGTGAGTGATAAGCCTGATGAACATATTGTTTTATTTCATTCTGAAAAAAAGGATCTTGCATTGGATGACATAGAACAATTAGGAGCTGTAAACGAAGGGAATGTTTGTTTTTTTTCTAACCTTCAAGACAGGGTAGTGTATCATGATTTTGAAGATTGTTTTGCAGTTTTGTTGGAATCATTAAGGAAAGTGAATTTTGTAGAGTTCATAAACTTTGAAGGTGGATTTAGATTTCATATTGAGTTGCCATCTTTTAAACTTTTCTTTTGTTTTGGAGAGAATCAAAGAAAAGGATAGTCAAGTAGATATTTGTTTGATTGGTTACATTGGAAATATGGGATCACTTGAATTCAACATTTTCCTTAGATGATTAAAGTAGGATTGTTGTACTAATAAGATTGTTGGGAAAGCATTTGTTTCAATTTGAATTCTAGTAGTATGGTTTTAAATGTGTGCATAGTTTAGTTTTTAGTAGTAATCAGTTTGCATCGATGACTTTTTCAATTCCAGTTTGAGTTTACAGTGTGAATGTTGTCAGCTACAGTTTTCTGTTAGTAATTGGAAAGTGGGTTTGATTTCAATTGGAGAAGGACACAAGTCATTTTCCATGTTGGTAGCATCCCAATGGATGAAGGCACCTAGTTAGTGGGTTATTTACTACCTCACATGGAGGAAAACATCCCCATTGTAGACGATGTTATTGTCCTATAATTTTATCAAGGGTCAAAGTCTGAATCAAGTGTTTGACATATATTAGGATGTTAAAGAAAATGGTGTTTGAAATGGTAATGAAGTGGTCCTAGGGATTCTTATCATCATCTCAAGTTTCAAAATGTAAATCAGTGAACTTCAACCATCAATCGAATCCAAAAAATAGAAGAAAATGTCAAAATGAACTTCGCTCCACAAGTTTGTTGTGCAAGTTATGGAAATGATTGTTTTTGCAGTCAACTTCAAACTCCATTTTTGGACAAATGAAAATGCATATTGAAACCTAAAAGAGGTTATTTTCAAGAATGATTCCATTCACAAAAACCTCTCTCATTTTATTCAGAGGTGTCATGTTTTGGAATATTCGAATAAATCTTTACAACCTATTTTTTAGATTTAAACATTTAATAATTTCCTATTTTAGTAATTATCTTTGGGCGCGGATCCTGAGATGCTAGAGAGGAGTTTTCGAAAACTGAAAGAGTTTTTTTCAAGAATGGGTTCATATACAAAAACCTCTATCATTTTTGTAACATATATCATGATTAGAGATATATGATGTTATCTTTGACCCCTATTTTCTAGAAAATTGATTCATATTTCCTAGAAGGCAATTCTAAATGTGTTCCTATAATTTTGTAACTAGATCCAACTTTGGGAAGTAGTTGAGCTCAAACTCCTCATCTTGGGGAAGATTATTTTCTATATATATTTGTAATTTTTATTGAATAATGGGGTTGGAAGAAGCGTAGAGGGACATTTTGGGCATCTTGTAATTTGCTAGTTTTTAATGGAATATCACTGCAGAAGCATTGAGTTGCTCTTACTAGGGATTCTAGTGATGGTGATATGAAGTATGTGTTTTCTCCATGTATGTATATTTTATTTCCTTTCAATTTCATCTTTAATCTAAAACTACTTGATTGTAAATTAGTGATTTAGAATTCATTTGGTTTGATGCTCTAGATCAAGCAATTAAGTAATGTAATTTCCTCTAAAAAACACACTCAAAATTCATCCAAGTTGATGCTCTGAATGTAGTTATTTGTTTTCCCCTTCTTCCATTGTATTACAACGATATCTTGAATGCAATACCATCATTTACCTAGCCTATGTTTCCTTGAAAAATCTAAAACCAATCACTGATAGTTCCATTTGCTTCAAAGTTGACTCCATGCCCAATGGATTTTCTTCCACCTCTGCCATCAACCACATCTTAAAATATCTCCATTTTATATTTGACCATTGAGCTTAATATACAGTGAGAGAGACCTCTCTAGTTTGGAAAGGCCATATTCCAAAACCAAAGTTGTATGTGGTTACCTTTGTAGTTTTCCTCCCGTAGCCAAGGGAAAATACAAAGTGCTAACACCTCATTAGTTATATTGGATTGCGATATTCCTCAATGGGTATGCCACATTGTGAGATTCATCTTGGTTGATTTAAATTGAATTGATACATTCTTGAATGATTTTGTTGCACTATGACGTCCATCAAGTTATATGTCACATTAACAATGATAATTGATTTATTATGGTAATGTTGCTTTGCAATGTTCATTCCAGTTGAATAATGCCAAATTGTTACTGTTACCCATGATTTTGGTCATCATGATGATGTATTGATGTTGGTGTGCTCAGGCTTATCATAAGAACTTTCTCCTGAGAAAAGTTATATTCATCTCTTCCTAGAAAACTCACTTTTGAAGAGAGTTCGCAGGTTGCTAGTATCCCATGGTGCGAGAATGACCCATTCTCGTAGGCTGCCTTAAGCTAGGGTGCGAACTTCTCGCACTATGAAACATAGCTAGGGTGCGAACCTTCTCTAAAGCAAGGAAACATATGAATTCTCGATGGTTCTAGAAGGGAATCTTCTAGAAGAATGGGTTGGCATTCGAATGGTTATCTTTGTACTGGATTCCCTGATATTGTGGGATCATTCTTATCTAAGTAACCATCTCATTCTCTCCTATATATTGATGGAATTCTCATGGAAAAGGTTAAGAAAGATTCATTGAAGAATTGGTGAAAGAATTGTGTGAATGACTTAGCTTGAACAGGAGCTTGGAGACTCTAGCAAGTCTATCAAGAGGATTTGATCTTCTTCATACAAGGATTGAGCAAGTGTGTGTGTTGGAGCCAAGAGCCATCGAAAGGAAGCTTGCAACATCAAGGCGATCAGGTTGTAACCTTTACTTTCAATTAATATGATACAGTGGCATGTCCCTTTCCCATAAAGCTATTCTCACTTTATTGTGTAACTCCTTGATCATACACATAAGTTGAAAATTGAATATATTTTTCTATCTTCACTTTGGTTGGTTTGTGTTGTCTTAGTCTTGACCTCACGAGAGCACCGAAGCGAAGTGGGAGCAACAGAGACCCTAGGAAGCGATACTAAGGTATGTTACTTGTTCCTTCCTACTAGCTAATTCAATGGTCAAAACTTAAGGGAAAGAGTCATGTCTTGTCCTGTTTTGTTCAAGATCTAGGTGGATCTAGGGAGATCTGTTAGTGTCCGCACCTACCGATTAGTCCGATAACAGTTACATTCATCAATGGTTGTGTCAGATTGCAACATATATTAAGGGTTATGTCACATTAAAATAGTCATTAAGGGTTATTTAGGATTGTGATGTTGCCCAATGATTATGTCACATTGCAATGTTCATCTTTGTTCTGTTATGTCAAATTGATACGCTCCTTAATTGTTACAATACATTGCAATGTTAATTAAGGGTTATGTCACCTTGAGACATTCCTTAAGGGATATGTTTCAATGAGATGTTCCTGAATGGTTATGTTTCATTGTGACATTCAATCATAGTTGTCTTATGGAAGACTAATATTAACTATGCTTATGTCACATTTTCATGTGCATCTTGATTGACTTATGTTCAAATTTATACATTCTTTAATGTTATGTTTCATTGTGACATTCATAAATGGTTGTTTTTTATTGCGACGTACCTCAATGTCTATGTTGGATTGCAACATTCTCTAATTTGTATGTCACATTGGAACCTTCATCTTGGTTTACTTATGTTGAATTTCTACATTATTGAATGGTTTTCTTAAACTGCGATGTTCACTGATAGTTATATCGCAATGTGATGTTCTTGACACGTTATGTTGGATTGTGATGTTCATTTATGGTTATGCCACATTGTGATGCATATTTTTTTTGAGTTAGGTTGAATAGTTATGTTACTCAATGTTTCTGTTGCATTGTGACATTCATCAAGGGTTATGTTGCATTGTAACATTAATAGTGTTGATCATGGTTTAAATTAAAAGGTTGAATTCAACATTATGTTACATTGTGACATTAGAAAATTCCTTCACTAATTCAAAGGTACTCCACATACTATGCATTTTGTACTAGACATTTTTATTATGGAGAAGGGTTTTGAGGTTGAAAAATGTATGTACAATAAACCCTTATTTTTCTTACCAATATAGATAAATTTTCACTCATCATTTAAGAAATGGTGAAAAAATGTAACTAAACTACATAATGATGATGGGACACAATTTTACCATGGAAAAGAGTCATCAAAACCCATATAATAGTTCTAATAAATAACATTGCTCAACTCATAGTGTAAAATATTCTTATTCTTAGATACTTATGAAATAATTATTTAAGAGTACATAAAATATCACAACTATCATTACTGAACAAATTCACACAAACAAATACCAACAATTTGTGAATGCAGGTTTTCACAGTTAGTCATCATGCTAGAGAAACTTCAGGATCAAAAATGTGTGTGGAGTTTTGAAACATCCAATGTTTTGAGCGGACACTCCACCCATCATCATGGACATAGAAATCTAATAAGTTGTAAAAGAGTTTTGAGCTTTATAAATATAGCAGAGTGATAGTGATGGTCATTAACAAATTGAAAGTATATGTTGGTTTTAGGTAAGAAATAACGGTAAAAAAAGGGATTAAATGAGGTAAAAATAATAAAATAATAGTTCATGTACTAAATGGGGTTAGGTTGTAGTGGTGGTAGAATTAAAATAATAATACAATCTATGATCATAGAAGATTAAAGTAAACATTAAGAATAGTAAAATGATGAAAAATTAGAATAAGTAATTAAATGATTAAAGAGAGTTAATTTATTCTTTTTAAGAAAAAGAGTTTAACGATATACAAGGTCAAGGGAGGAATATTAGAATGCATTCAATCAATTAAAGTAAAGAAACGGTGGTGAAATAATGTGAAAAGTGGATGAATTAACCATTAAACTATTCAATTAGGAAAACACAAATAGGAAAATGATATGAAAGGGAAGGGGAAAATAATTATGGAGATAATTTTTTGTGAAAGTCAAGGTTATTAAAAAGAGAGATAAATTAGACAAAGTTAAAGTAATTAAAGAGAGAGAAAATAATACAAATAGAGATGAGTTTAATAAAAAGATATAAAGTTGTGGGGTGTAATAGGTTAGGAGAGTAAAGGAAATAAAGGTGATAAGAATGAGAGGAGTGAAAGAGTCAGAGATTAGGTTAAGGGCATGATTAAAGGATACATGTGATAAAGTAAAGAGAAGCGATGGAAACCTGATTTGGAAGGAGGAAAGAGGAGGAGAAGGTAGGAAATGGGAAGAGATTGGTCAACCGAGAAGGAGGGAGGGAAGGGGGGTCTCAAAGTTGGAGGTCTAATGGTTAAGGTGAAAAATAGCAGGTTTCTATGAATGGCTAAGCTTATAGCCATCTTCATTGTTGAAGTGGTTAGGGTGTTTTTTGATTTCAAGGGCTTCTCGAATGAGATGGGAAGAGTAATGAGGGGCTGGGGATATGATTTTTGTTTGGTCAAAGAAAATGAGGTGCTTTGAATTGAAGGAGTGTTCGACGATAGCTGATTTTGATGTTTAGTTATGGGCAGTGTCAGATATATGCTCTTTAAGCCTAGCTTTAAAGGTTCTTCCAGTTTGGCCTATGTAATATTTTCCACAGGAGCAAGGAATCTAGTAGACTCCTGGTCCAAGCTTCGGCACCGCTTTTTCTTTGGATGTTTTGAACATTTGTTTGAGGGTTTTGTGAGGTTTGAACACAATTCTAATATTCTTTTTAGCCAATATTTTTTCTATGTGATCGATGGGAGAGATATCCATCTGCAAGGAGAGAGATGAGAACATCCAAGAAAGGAATGGAGTTGTCATTTTGGGTTTCCATAGTGAATTAGATGCGGGGAGAGAGGATATTAAGAGGATTAAAGAAGGAGATGAGGTGGGAATGGCCATGAGGCTAGATGAAAAACGTGTCATCTACGAACCAAAACCAACATTTGGGTTTGAGATGAAAGCTTCTTAACTCAAGTGACTTAAAGAGTTCCATAAATATATTAGCCACTATTGGGGAAAGGGAAGACCCCACTCTCCCACCAAGTATAGAGGAAGAAAAATCACACTGACATATATATAAATGTCATCTCCCACCATCACCTGGCCCAACAATATGTGGTCCTTAAAACCCTAATCACTCACACCATCTACATATCCAACCCTCAATCCCTCACAGATAAAAAGGCCGATTTAAGAAAAGCCTTGATGTCCAATGGTTACTCTCTTTCCCAAATTAACCAATCCTTTTGCTTAGCTAATGAACCCAAAATAAAAACCTCCCCCCTGCCTCTTCTCATTGTTCCCTCCTCTCTCTTCCCTATATCTAAGGAACCACCGATCACATCACGAAACTCCTCTCTAAGAAGAATATTAAAACTTTGTTCAAACCTCACAAAACCCTCAAACAATTGTTCAAAACAACCAAATACAAAGAGTACCCAATGCTTGGCCCCATAGTCTACCACATTCCTTGCTTCTATGTAAAATATTACATAGGACAATCTGGAAGAACCTTTAAAGGTAGGATTAAAGAGAATATATCTGACACTTCCAATAACCAAATAAAAAAATCAATTATCACCGAACACTCCTTCAATCTCAAGCACCTCATTTTCTTTGAACAAACTAAAATCCTAGCCCCAACCCCTCATTACTCTTCCTATCTCATTCGATAATCCCTTGAAATCGAAAAACACCCTAACAATTTTAACCGTGAATATGGCTGTAAGCTTAGCCATTCATCGAAACTTTCTATTTTTCACCTTAACCATTAGACCTCCAGCTTTGATATCCCCCTCCCCTCCCTCCTTCTTGGTTGATCAATCTCTTCCCAGTTCCTACCTTCTCCTCCTCTTTCCTCCTTCCAAATCAGGTTTCAACTACCTCTCTTTACTTTGTCACATGTATCCTTTAATGACACCCTTAACCTAATCTCTTATTCTTTTTCTCCTCTCATTCTTATCACCTTTATTTCCTTCACTCTCATAACCTATTACACCCCACAAATTTATATCTTTTTATTAAACTCGTCTCTATTTGTAAAATTTTCTCTCTATTTAATTACTTTAACTTTGTCTCATCTATATCTCTTTTTAATAACCTTGACTTTGACAAAAAATTCTCTCCATAATTATTTTCTCCTTCCCTTTCATATCATTTTCCTATTTGTTTTTTCCTAATTGAATAGTTTAATCGTTAATTCCTTCTCTTTTCACATTCTTTCACCACCATTTATTTAGTTTAATTTAATGAATGTATTCTAATCTTCCTCCCTTGACCTCATATATCATTAAACTCTTTTTCTTTAAAAAAAAAAAACTCTCTTTAATCATTTAATTATTTATTCTAATTTTTCATCATTTTACTATTCTTAATGTTTACTTTAATCATCTATGATCATCTTGTATGATTATTTTAATTCTACCACCACTACAACCTAACCCCATTTAATACATGAACTATTATTTTATTATTTTTACCTCATTTAACCCCTTTTTTTACCATTATTGCTTACCTAAAACCAACAGATACTTTCAATTTGTTAACAACCATCACTATCACTCTGCTATATTTATAAATCTCAACACTCTTTTACAACTTATTAGCTTTCTATGTCCCTGATGATGGGTGGAGTGTCGACTCGAAACGTTTGACGTTTCAAAATTCCACACACAGTTTTGGTCCAGAAGTTTCTCTAGCAAAATACTAACAAAACTATTTAAAATCATTTTGGATTGATGGAATTGTAGATATTAGATGTTAGCATTGCACAAATTGATTGTAGTAGGGGTATTTGAGGGTGCAAATTTTATTTCTACACCAAAAACAACAATTTCATTAATAAAAAATTACATTTTCAACAAAGATTTCATAATCAAATTCGTATGATGGAAAACAAGGAAAGGTCTAAATCATAGAATGTTTAACCATTTTCCTTGAGAAAAGATACATACATAAAAAATCAAACATAAAAAAGAAAATACAAATAAAACTAATAAATTGTTATTGGATAGCCTTAAAAAGGGTTGGGTTATAAGCCTTTAAAATATATTACAAAATGATACAACTACATATGAAAAATCATAATACCCTCTGATATATGTAGGAATTCCAACAAAAGGGCAGGTGCATCATCAACTTGGGATCAGCACAATATTTTGAACCTAGTCAAAGATAAATAACATTTAATACCATTTTGATTAATACTCTCAACAATTTCCATTGTTTGGCTCCCTATATTAGTCACATGGTTCCATACTCTCACCCATTTCCATGGATCCTCACTTCTCCAACAACATAAATCCCAAGACTATTGGCTCTGTCCTGTTCTACCAGAAAAAAAAGAAAGACAAGCACCAACTAATTATCTCTCTTGATGGAGCCTAACTTCTTTTCAAGGCTTAGTGTTTGATATAGTTCTTTAAACATATCCCTCATTCACCTCCACAAACACCATTGAAGGTCTTGGATCAAGCATCTGGCCATGTACACTCCAACTCCATATTTCACCATGGAGCCTGCTTGACTCATTCTAGGACCTAGGTCAAGTTGCAACTACATCCTGAACAAACGATTTTCTCTTACTCAAACCCGGATGCAACCATATCTTGGTTTGATGATTTGGGTCGATGATGAGGATGATTTTGTCTTACTCAAATTTTAGTGGTTATTTCATGAAGATGTTGACTTGAAGATTATCCAAGTAATGGTGGTGGGGACCTATTGGCACCCAAAGGTTTGGGTTACTTCACACACATGGACAAATGAAGTTGTGCGCACTCATTCCAAGTTTTGTGTGCACTTCTTCCAAGTTTTGCATGCACCCATTCCAGTTTTTCACGTGCCTAAGCTAAATGCACAAAGAAGAACAAGAAGTGTGCACTGGACTGAGGTTTGATATTGCATACCAAGTCCAAGATATGAAATATGTTTGTCGGTCAGAGTCTTGTCAGTAGCACCTGCTAGAGTTTAAGTTATTATTAGGTTTCTTTTCAATTCACTAGATAACCATAGCATAGATAGGATCACTGAGAAATACATAATCACAAGAGACACATCATTTATCCTAGGAAAGCATCATGGGGTAGAAAACCCAACAAAAAATTCCTTAATATAGATAGCCAATACAATGCCAAGAGAATAAACCAAACAATAAGAAAGTCCTCTCCCAAGTATGTGCCTCTCTCTCTCTTCCTTATTCTCCAACTGCAGCTCCAAACTTGCGCTCTGATGAACAAGTGAGTGAGTGAACAAATGAGGTGCTAGCCTCCTTTATTTATACAATCTGGCAGGTGCTAAAAGGACATGTCTTTTCACTGGCAGGGCCGACTTCTCCTTTTGGGTGGTTATAACCACTTTAATTAATTCTTGGGGCCAACTTCTCATTATGCATATTACAATTAGTGTTTGACCAATCCGAAAAAGAGGATTTGGTCATTTACAATGCCCGACATGATCAATCCACAAAATGGGATTGATCTAATGAATAATACATCAATAATAAAATAGAATACTCTTTGCAGTTACAATATTTCAACACTCCCCATTAACAAGAAGGGTATTATACAACAACATCAGACGAGAGAGAGGGCAACATCATCAATAACATCTTGGAACATTGACTGGTGTATCTATAAATCATCGGAATTTTTTCTCATCATCATCGTTCACAGCATGGATATGGAGTAGCATCATCATCCTCATCAACATGAGGCTAAAGTAACATCATCATCATCTTTAGCATGAGGCTAAAGTAACATCATCATCTTCTTTAGCATGAGGCTAAAATAATATCATCAGTATTTTTAGCATGAGGCTAAAGTACATCATATTCAACATGAAAGATGAAATAACATCATCATATTTAGAAAGAAGCTGAAGTGGCATCATCATCATCATCTTCAGCAAGAAGCAGAAGTGGCATCATCATCATCATCTTCAACAAGAAGCTGAAGTGGCATCATCATCATCATCTTCAGTGAGAAGCTGAAGTGGCATCATAATCATCATCTACATCAACATGGATTAGTATAACACTAATGCATCATCATCATCAATAACAAAACAAGGTTGATACAACATCAACAACAACAATATCACAACACAAAGGCTGGAGCATCATCAACAAAAACAACATCACAGCATGAAGGCTAGAGCATCATCGACAACAACAACATCACAACACGAAGGCTGGAGCATCATCAACATCAACACTAGGCTGAGAGTCTTCAGCACAAAGTTGGCATCGCAACATGAAGTTGGCTACACAATATCATCAGCACGAAGTTGCAATCATAGCGCGAGGCTGGACAAACAACATCATCAACACAAAGTTGGCATCACAATGCGAGGTTGGAAACACATCATCAGCACGAAGCTGGCATCACAACATGAGGCTAGAAACACATCATCACAGCATGAAGCTGGCATCATAGTACGAGACTATCAACACAATATCATCAGCATGAAGATGGCATCACAGTCGAGACTGGCAACATCATCACAGCATGAGGTTGGCACACATCATCAGAAAATGAAGTTGGCATCACAGTATGAAACTGTCAAAATAATGTCATCAGCATGAAGCTAGAATCACAGTACAAGACTGGAAACATCATCACATCACGAGGCTGGCACACATCATCACAACACTAGGGTGGCACATCATCAGCACGAGGCTGGCATCATAACACTATGCTATCACATCATCATCATGGGGATGACATGACAACACTACTCCCCCTTTCAAGTGAGGTCCTTTAGGACTACACCATGCTTATATCGAAAGTTCTCAAACTTTACACGAGATAGAGGCTTGGTCAACACATCAACAAACTGTTCATTCATGCTAACATACTGGAGCTTTATGGCTCCTCTCTGCAACATATCATGAATGAAGAGATGCCATATCTCTATGTGCTTCGACTCATCATGGAATGCAAGGTTATCCATCGTCTTTATACAACTCTGGTTATCACATAGGATCATGGTGGCTTCCATCTCCAGATCAAATAGACATGTCAACAACATCTGAAGCCATACGGCTTCACAACTGGCAGAACATGCAACAATGTATTCTTCTTCTGATGTGCTCAAAGAAATACTGAATTTATCCCTACTCTTACATGAAGTCATGGCTGACCACATACTAAAACAACATCTTGAAGTGATCTTTTTATCAAAAGCACTTCTATCTCAATCTAAATCGGTGTAACCACTCAGTCTGAAGTCATGTCTCTAGTATAATGGAGACCAAAATCCAATGTACCCTTAAGGTATATCATGTGTTTTGCAGAAACAATGTGAATATGTCTGGGTTCTACCAGATACAGACTCAAGGAAAAACATATATCTAGCCTAGTATTTGTTAGATACATCACTGAACCAATAATTTGTCTGTACAGAGTAGCATCAGCCAATTCTGACGAGGTATCTACCAGGAGCTTCAACTTATTTTCCATGGGTGTGTACATGGATTTAGATTTCAACATGTCAACCCCCTTCATTTTAACTACATACTTCCCTTGGTTAATGAAGATCTTCTATGTTCTTTTCCAAACTTCAAGACCTAAGAGATAATGCATTTAGGTCTTCCATCAAACTCTCTAGAAAGCTTCTTCTGCAATATGTGATGAGCTTTTCTTCATCTTTATTAAGAATATATCATCTTCATATAATAATATCACTTGCTCAGCATTCATAACCTTGAGATAAAGGTTAGAATCAAATTTACTCTTTTGTAATGCCCAATCTCGTCAGGAAACTATCAATTCTTTCATACCAAGCTCTAGGAGCTTGCTTCAACATGTACAGAGTTTCCTTCAACTGGAAGACATGAGTCTTTCTATCTTTAATCTTCAAATTTTCTCATGACATTGTACCAATTTGGTACACTTACTCAATTGCAACTCAATCTTCACAATCATGTGCTAGATCTATGTGCTCTCTGCAAGGAACTATCTGTCTCACTGCTTGAGAGTATGTTCTCTCTTTTTTCTACAACTATTCCTTCTGGAACTGGTACCTTGCACCTGCACCTACTCTATAACTGAGAATGGTTTCTCCATTCTCACTGTGACTGCTAAAGTATGGGAGTAACTCCTCTACTCTATCATGACAACAACTTCATATGAGAGTGTCTCAATAACTGATACTGAAGGTAGTTCTTCATCTTTCATGGAGGTAACTCTATCTTTCATTATAGTCATGTCTCCATGACCCAACTAATGTAATGCACCAACTGCCACTCAATTTAAAATATGTGGATTTCTCCCCCTGCATCTCATACTATATATGAATCATGGTTATTATGTTTGTCATCATAAATATTGGAACTATTCATTCAATTACTGGAGTAAGTGTCTCATCATAGTCTTATCCCTTTTGCTGGGAGAATCCTCTAGACAAACATCAAGATTTTATACATCTGCAACATGCTTGATCTGTATAGATCAATATTGGAAGTCAATACTGACTTCTCTTCTAGTCTCATAGAAGAATCCATATCCTAGTCTTTCTGACTATCTTCCTTCTTGTTACTGAAACAAGGGAATTTCCCAGGCGATTTCATATCTCCTAGAAGTTTTTGAAGCTACGATCTAGTCTTCTCATGGCATCTGTCTCCTAGTCCTAGTGGAAGTTGTCTCTTCATCTGATCCTTTCTAAGATCAAGCTTACTCTCTATTTCTTCTGAGTCTACAAGGACTGCATCATCTCTTACAGGGTATTCTTGGTGTTGAATACCAAGTCTAAATATGAAAGACTGAGTCAGTCTTCAAATGAGTTCTGATTCCCATCAAGGTGACTTCATTAAGCTTTGAACAATTCTGATGTGAGTTATTGTTCTAATGTTTGGTCATCTTTGGGGCCTTCTACTCCTTTCAATCAATCTTCATATGAGATACTTTGAATCTCAAAAGATAGCTTCTTCTTCATCTTCTTTGGTACATGAGTGTATATGGTCATGTACATAGTCTGCTTCATATCTCATCTAATATGTTTCCTTATGCAACTATAGCTTCCTCAAGGTTATCACTTGTGACCTAGAACCTGGTGTCTTGTCCTCAAGAACGAGAGTGTTTATTTTCTTCCAAGTCTCCTTCACTCAATATGACATGTGATTTTTTCAACTTGTCTATTGTACTAGGACAATATGCTATCTTGACAGAAGTTTAGGTTAGAGAATAAACTCTATGATCTTAACTTTAATCAATCTAATACTTTTACTTATATTTTGATCAAAGGTTAGTATGATGGTCTTAGCTTCAACATGCAACCTAGATCAAAATAATGTCATAACAAATAGATGCATATTTAGAATAATCAAACCTGGGTTGCATTATCCCTCTGAATGTGTTGGATCTTGAGATCCTTCTAGATCTATGGCAAGATATCCCTTCTCCTACAAATACCCTTTAAAGCTTAACCATTTAAAAATATGTGAGTACATACCTCTAATAGCATTTTCCAGTAGTGGCACCATATGGTAGCAGTGGTAATAATTACCAACTCTTAAGAACTTCAAGGGTGACTACAACTGGTACTACAGTTGATACTTCAAATGATACTGAAACTGCAACTACAACTTATTCTAAAACTGCAACTGCAACTTAGGGTTTTATGACGAAACCCTAATTTTTCAAACTTCAAATTTTAAAATTCTGATCTAGGGGCTAGATGAGCTAAGCTGAGGTGAGTATGTTCTCTGAAAATCCAAAATTCCCCCCCTCAAACTTGACCAACGAATTTGTGGTACTTCTAGTTTTCTAGTACTTCTGGTACTTCTGGTTTTCTAGTACTTATGGTACTTATGGTTTTCTAGTACTTATGGTACTTCTGCTTTTCTGGTACTGGTGAAAACTAGGGTTTCACTTTCCGGGAGATCTAACCACTAAAAAAGTGTGTTGAAGATGCCAAAGAGTTCCTTGAGGAAGGGCACACTTTTCTAGATGGATTTTGGGTTGAAATTCCTCTTCAATAAAAATCCCTAATTTCCATGTATGACAATAGTGACATTTTTCTTCTTCTTGTGAAATATGCTCTCTTAAGCTTAGCTCTAATACCATGTTATAGTTTAATATATTATTAGGTTTCTTTTCAATTCACTAGATAACCATAGCATAGATAGGATCACTAAGAAATACACAATCACAAGAGACACATCATTTATCCTGGGAAACCCTCATGGGAGAGAAAACCCAACAAAAACTTCCTTAATATAGATATCCAATACAATGCCAAGAGAATAAACCAAACAATACAAAAAGTCCTCTCCCAAGTATGCGCCTCTCTCTCTCTTCCTTCTTCTCCAACTACAGCTCCAAACTTGTTCTCTGATGAACAAGTGAGTGAGTGAACAAATGAGGCGCTAGCCTCCTTTATTTATACAATCTCGCAGGTGTTGAAAGGACGTGTCTTTTCCCTGGCAAGGCTGATTATTCCTTCTGGGTGGTTATAACCACTTTAATTAATTCTAGGGGCCAATTTCTCATTATGAATATTACAATTAGGGTTTGACCAATCCGCAAAAGGGGATTTGGTCATTTACAATGCCCAACATGATCAATCCACAAAAGGGGATTGATCTAATGAATAATACATCAATAATAAAATAGAATACTCTTTGTAGTTACAATATTTCAACAACACCAGAAATCATGAAGCCACATTCTAGAATCAAGGAAGCAATAAATAATATCAAGTGATTACAAAAAACAACACAAGGGATCATGGACCTGACAAAAGATGAGATGGAGAGGCAGTTAAGATTTCCCTAGTTTGAGAAGGCTATGTGGATTGTAGGTAGGTGCCAAAAGTGTGTGAGGTCTTTTGTCAGTAGAATGATTTGAGCAAAGAAGAAAGAGACAGAGATTCCAAGCAAATAAATATGTAAAAGGAAGAAACAACATCACAAATAGAGTTAGATGATTAAAGAGTTAGACAATCACATAGACTATTCATTGAGCCATTATATGTTGAGCTCACTCTGAGCCTTTGTAATACTGTAGCGCTTATGAATGTAAGAATAAGTCTATAATGTGTCTAAGGTCTAAGGAATGTGCATGGCATAGTATGTTACAAATCTTGGGAATTATCTAAAGGAGACATGAAACTCTATGGTTGTTGAATCTAGTTTAATTTATGTATACTTGTGTCCTATGGAATTGTAGGAATAATAAAATTGTAATAGTTTTGATCTAATATGTGTCTATCATGTGTCATTTGGATATGTGTGTGTATTGTTTTACTTATTGATCAATAGTAAGTAATGGAGTGCATGAATTGCATCTTGAATGGATACATGTGTGTTTAATCCTTCATCTCTGTCACAAGACTAGATGGTCTCTATGATCCTCATTACATCTCGGGTGAGACCTTCTTCAGCCTTGGCTGGAGATTGATATGCTGATGCTTTGGGGTTTTTGTTGGTCATCTATAGGATGAACTTTTGGTCTAAAATCCCTAACATTAAAAAATATGTGTGAAAGCATGAAAACAAACCAACATCTCTCTCTCTCTCTCTCTCTCTCTCTCTCTC
>ML782163.1:620774-647051 GCA_009831015.1 Picea engelmannii
AATTGTCACCTTCAAAGTAGCTTTAAGCCACTTGGTAACTCATTCTATACCCTCGGGAGCTTAGGATAAAATAATTATATATCTGACATTACACTTTTCTTGGAAATATTATAAAATATTTCCTAAGACTTACAAACCACCCCATTTTTTTCCTTTTTCTAGTGGAGTAGGCCCCCCCATCTCTTTTTCATCTGAGTCAGTCACCGCGCAACAATGCAATATTATATTAATATTCATGATTATATTTACATGGATAGGCGCACTGGCCTATCTATTTCCAGTCTCACTAGCCTCAAATCACATAGGTTCTCCCACCTCAAATAATAAGCATTCATTCCCTCTCACTAACCCAAATGAGCACCCTGTCTTTCATAGAACTTCTCTGTGCACTTTCCTCGGTGCACGTAACACCAAAAGCTAGGTGTCAGTAGCTCACCAGCCTATATGTTCATTATATTTACACTTGGTACCAATTCGGTTCACCATCCTATATGTACGATTACAAAGGGATCTGTATTAGGGACACTACAATCCCCTCCCCCTTATTTATGCATTGTCCTTAGTGCATCATATACACATGTACATATAAAATTTAAAACATTAACAAAAAGATGAGGATACTTTGCTCGCATAGAATCCTCATGTTCCCAGGTTGCATTCTTAGGACCATACCAGGTCCATTAGATATTTACCATCTCCATGACTCGATCCCAGAGCTACTTGACTTTCCAATCCAGTATTCAAACCGATCACACTTGAAATCCAACTTCTGGCTCCACCTGAATCACATTCCAATCAATGACATGATTAACATCGGGTACATACTTCTTAAGCAATGACACATGGAAAAAATCATGAATGCATAAGAACACAAGAAATGCAAGCATATAAGTGACATGATGAATCCTTTTAAGGATTTCAAATGGCCCACAAAAGCATGTTGCTAATTTAGAAAAATTTCCCAAGTTTAAGGAACTGAGCCTGGCCTTGACTTTCAAAAACACGTGATCATCCACTTCAAATTATATGTGATTTCTTCCTTTATCTAAGCAATTTTTCTTCCTATCTTGGGGATATTTTAAATTATGCCTTATCTTTACCATATTCTCCTCCATTTCTCAGAGAAAATTTGGCCCAACTACTATGCGGTCTGCTAGGTTATCCCAACTTATAGGCGTGTTTCACTTTCTACAATAAAGTGCCTCAAATGGGCTCATATCTAAATATTCCTGATACCCATTTTTGTATGCAAACTCTACAAAATTAAGTTAGTCTTCCAATTTGGATGGATTATCCATCACATACATCCTCAGCATGTCTTCAATCACCCATTTTACCCTCTCTCCCTGACCATCTGTCTCAGGGTGATATGTTGTGCTAAAATTCAAACTTGTTCCAAATCCTTTAAATAACCCTTTCCAAAAGTGTGAGGTGAACTTGGAATATCAGTCAGATACAATCATCTTAGGTACACCATGCATCTTAGCAACTTTAGGCATGTATATCTCAGCAATGTCGATTGCCTTGTATGTTGACTTCACTAGAATAAAATGGGAAGCTTTAATAAGCTTGTCCACCACCACCATCATATAATCATGTTACTTAGTAGTCCTAGGAAACTTAGTTATGAAGTAAACGGTCACAACATTCACTCAGAAATGGGAAAAGGCTGCAACAGACTAGCTGGATGTCTATGTTCAACCTTGACTTTCTGACATTTGAGACATTTTGCAATAAAGTATGCAACCTCCTTTTTCATACCTGGACAAAAGTATTGCTTCTTGACCACAATAATGGTCTTCTAGTAACCTGGATGGCCAACATAACGAACCTTATGCATCTCTGACAAAATCAGGCTCTTCAACTCTTGATCATTTGGCACATAGAATCTACATCTATACATGAGGATACCATCCTCTTTTAACTCATAACCTTCAAACTTTGGCTGCGACATACCTTGTTGTAAAGTCGCACTTATATCCATATAGTGTAGATCTGATTTGGAAACTTCCAAAATTCTATCGCACAAATCATTCTGGTACATGCTAATGGTTGTAGCATACATTTCATGCATCCTTCTGCCAAGTGTGTCAACCACCTTTGTTATATTTTCCTATAACCACCTGCTTTGTTTGGAATTCAAACTTGGTTGTCCAAAAAAATACTTTATACTACAATGATATGTCCTGAGCTCAAATTTCTTTCCCATGAGATAATTCTGCCACATCTTCAAGGCATGCACTACAACTGCCAACTCTAAATCATGCGTAGCATAGAGCCTTTAATTCTCTTTCAACTTCCTTGATTCGTAGTATACTACGTGTTTATTCTGACTTAGGACCCCACCGAGTCCTTCCTTGCATGCATCCATGCACACAATGGATTTTTCATCCACTTGTTAACAAACCCTTCAAGTGTTGAAAAATCCTTGCAAAATCTAGAGTCCATTCAAATCACACACCTTTCTTCTACGGATATGTAATCAAATGCGTAATCTATGAAAATCCTTCACTAAAACTTATGTAGTACCCTGCCAGACACGTAAAGGATCTCACTTCTACAACATTTGTTGGTGTTGGCCACTCCTCAATGGATTTTAACTTCACTGGGTCCACAATTATTCCTTCTTCTGAAATGATATGACCCAAATAATCAATTTGTCGTTGATAAAATGAACACTTACTCGTATTTGCATAAATTTGATGCTCCCTCAACACCTACAACACCATCCTCAAGTGTTTTTCATGCTCTTCGTCATAGTTTGAGTAAATAAGAATTTCATCCAAAAACATAATGACAAATTTATCTAAGTAATTCCTGAAAACTTCGTTCATCAAACACATAAAAATAGTTGGTGCATTCGACAACCCAAAAGGCACCACTGTAAACTCATAGTAACCATACCTTTTTCCAAATTTAGTCTTATTGACGTCTCCCTATTTTATTCTTACTTGGTGATATCTAGATCTGAGAACTATTTTGGAAAATATCCTTGCACCCCTTAGCTTAACAAACAGGTAATCTATCCTTGGCAAAGGATACTTTTTCTTTATTGTTGTTTTGTTCAACTGCCTCAAGTTGATACAAAGTCTCAATGTACCATCCTTCTTCTTCACGAAAAAAAATAGTACACCCCAAGGTGACACACTTGGGCGTATATACCCCTTCTTTAGAAGTTCTTCAATTTGCATTTGCAAATCCTTCAGTTCTAGCATACTCATCCTATAAGGAGTCTTAGATGCAGGTGTTTCTCCTGGCATAAAATTAATAGATAAGTCAATATCTATTTTCGGAGGCAATCTCGACATCTCTTTAAATAAATCCTCATACTCTTTAAACAATGCGCAGTCTTTCACACTTGGAACTTTATCCCTAGGTGCCTCTTCCATGTGTGTTGTGAATGCTTGACACCCTTTACTGTAAAGTTTCTTCAACTACGATGATGAAATTTATTTGATAGTCACAACTCTTGGAATTCTTTGAACTGATCTCAAATTTCCTTGATCATCCAAGCAAGTAAATTTCTTATTATAACAATCCACGACAACATGGTGCTCATCCAACCAATCCATACTAATGATAAAATTGTACAAACCCAAAGGTATAATATTCAAATCAGCCTTTGAGTGCAGTCCATTCATCTCCAATGGACATGCCTTAACCATCTCATTGATTTTATTTTTTCCTCCTATAGCTAATTGCACCAACCAAGGTTTCCCCATCTTTCTTCTCAACATATGGAATCTTTCCACCATTTTAGGATCTAGATAACTATGACTAGCTCTCGAGTCTATTAAAATATAAATAGGTTGGTCGTTAATCTTAGTTTCCACGTTGATCATGTGTGAATGGAACTCAACTTTCTTGTTATCTAGCACTGTGTAAATCCTTGGCACACTTCTTCCTATGTCCTCTACTGTCGCAACTTGTTGTACATTGTGCACCGTCCTCACTTTATCACTTTTTTGAGGGAAATATCTGCGCATATGATTTGCTCCACAAGCCCAAAACTACATAGGTTGTTTCCATGACTTTTGTCCCACTGTCTTTGACATTATGGGCTCTTGGAGAGTTGTTTTTCCTTGCACAAGATTTCTGAAAAACAGTTGTTTAACTCTCTTCTTCCTTTGTTCCACCTTACTTTTCATCTTTTCTTCCCAAGCCTTTTGGAGAGTTAGTCTTCCCTTTTTCTGATCATAAAGACACTTAGTACGCCTTATGTTCTCTTACACTATTTTAGGGTCATCATATTGTATCTTGTCACTAATAAATGAGAGAAACCCACTCAAACGTCTATGATTCTTCACTTGTTCATCCTTGATAAAAGGCACATAATTCAACAATTCTAAAAACATTCTTTTGTACTTGTCAATTGTCATTCTCCCAAGATTGAGTTCAAAGAAATCCTTCATTTTCCTATCTCAGGTGAAAAATGCGCTCATAATATTTCAACAAGAAGTCACCCCCAAGATGGGTCTCAACTTCACCAAGGAAAAGAGGGTCCTACAGAAAAGCTATGGTCTGAAACTCGACAAAATTTCCCAGTCCTAAGTGCTCACTGATACAAATAGCCCACGGTCCCTCATTCCCCATGTACTTATCAAACCCAAGGAAGTGTTCCCCTTCTCTACTCACCAGTCCTTTGACTGCCCCAATTCCCTTCACAAGGTTACCAAAAACATGTCGGATAAGAAGTCTTTGAGCCCTGTGACTAGTGCCCAACGCCCCAGGGAACAATTCTCAACAATATTCTCACCTGGAGGATATGATCACGGGTCTAACAACCACTCCATAATATTCAGTCTCTCACCCAGAAAAACTTCTCACAGTCTGTCAACCTGACTCTTCGACCGTAATTCAGATTATATCCCACAACTCCTTACAAGCTTCTCTAAGAAAAGAAGGTAATAATTAGATTTTCCATATAGTCTGACACTCTTCTCCTCACGAGAGCTTGAAACAATAGTGATAGTGATAATCCCCCCGAAAATACACTAAGGCCATCAATATATATTGCATGTCTTCCACTTGACACTTGTCACCTCCA
Organism: Picea engelmannii; assembly: GCA_009831015.1. Lineage (NCBI taxonomy): Eukaryota > Viridiplantae > Streptophyta > Pinopsida > Pinales > Pinaceae > Picea > Picea engelmannii. Next base: position 625,822 of record ML782163.1, read on the forward strand.
AAAGTATCTTTAAGCCACTTGGTGACCCATTCCCTACCCTCGAGAACTTAATATAAAATAATAATATATCTCACATTACACTTTTCCCGGAAATACTATAAAATATTTCCTAAGACATACAACCCACCTCCTTTTTTCCCTTTTACCAGTGGAGTAGCCCCTCCCATCTCTTTTTTATCTAAGTTAATAAGTGCGCAACTATGTATTATTATATTAATATTCATCATTATATTTACATTGATAGGAACACTGGCCTATCTGCGTCCAAGCTCACCAGCCTCAAATCACACAGGCTCTTTGGCCTCAAATCACAAGCATTCATTCCCACACACTAAGCCAAGTGTGTGCAACATAGTGCAATGTACGCACTTACCCAAGTGTGCACAACACACAAACTGTGTGCACCCTGTCTTTGATAGAACTTCTCCGCACATTTTCACAAGTGCACACAACACCAAAACCGAGGCATTAACGACTCACTAGACTATATATTCATTATATTTACACTTGGTAACAATTCGAGTCACCAGCCTATATGTACAATTACAAAGGGGTCTAGATTAGGGACACTACATAAATGAAGTTGAAGGGTATCTCTTTTGTAAATAGTGTATTAGACTAACAAACCCATATTTTTGTGTTGATAATGTAGGTACATTACAAATCAAATGTTCCATTTCAATTGAGAGATGTTGTTATATGGTTGTATAGGAATATTATCACTAAGTTCAAGAGCTTCAAGGTTAGTTGAAATAAATACATTGTAATATAGGGGTTAAGAAAGGTTGAAATAAATACAGTGATAGTGATAATCCACTTGACACTTGTCACCTCCAAAAGTAGCTTTAAGCCACTTGGTGACCCTTTCCCTACACTTTTCCTGGAAATATTATAAAATATTTCCTAAGACATACAACCCACATCCTTTTTTCGCTTTTTCCTGTGGAGTAGGCTGCCCTATCTCTTTTTTGTCTAAGTCAGTTAGCACGCAATGATGTAGTATTATATTAATATTCATGATTATATTTACATGGATAGGCGCACTAGCCTATCTATGTCCAAGATCACCAGCCTCAAATCACATAGGCTCTTTGTCCTCAAATCATAAGCATTTAATTTCACACACTAAGCCAAGTGCGCGAAACATAGTGCAATGTACGCACTTACCCAGGTGCGCACAACACACAAACTGTGTGCACCTTGTCTATGATAGAACTTCTTCGTGCACTTTCACAGGTGCACACAACACCAAAATCCAAGTGTCAACGACTCACTAGAATATATGTTCATTATATTTACACTTGGTACCAATTCGACTCACTAGCCTATATGTAAAATTACAAAGGGGTCTGGATTAGGGACACTACATAAATGAAGATGAAGGGTATCTCCTTTTTAAGTAGTGTATTACACTAATAAATCCTTCATGAGTTCAAATTTGGGTTGAACGCATTCTTCACCTGAGACATTTTTTCTCATAAGATTTCAGCAACAGGTCACCCCCAAGCCGGGTCTCAACTCCACCAAGGTAAAAAGGGTCCTAGAAACAAGCTATGGTCTGAAACTCGATAGAATTTCCCAGTCCTAAGTGCTCACTGCTACAACTATCCCACAGTCCCTCATTCCCCACGCACGTGTCAAACACAAGGATGTGTGCCCCTTCTCTACTCACCAGTCCTTCGGTTGCCCCACTTCCCTTCCCAGGGTTACCAACAACATGCCGGATAGGAGGTCTCTAAGCCCTGTGAATAGTACCCAGCGCACCAGGGAACAATTCTCAGCAATATTCTCACCTGGAGAATATGCTCACAGGTCTAACAACCACTCCACAATAGTCAGTCTCTCACCCAGACAAATTGTTCACGGTCTGTCAATCCAACTATTCGACCGCAATTCAGATTATAGGCCACAAATCCTTATAGTATTCTCTAAGAAAATAAGGTACTAATTATATTTTCCATACAGTCTGACACTCTTCTCCTCACAATGGCTTGCAAAAACTGTGATAGTGTTAATCCCCCCCAAAATACACTAAGGCCATCAATATATATATTGCATGTCTTCCACTTGACACTTGTCACCTCCAAAAGTAGCTTTAAGCCACTTGGTGACCCGTTCCCTACCCTTGGGAACTTAAGATAAAATAATAATATATCTCACATTACACTTTTCCCGGAAATACTATAAAATATTTCCTAAGACATACAACCCACCTCCTTTTCCCCTTTTTCCGATGGAGTAGCCCCCCCTATCTCTTTTTTGTCTAAGTTAGTAAGTGCGCAACAATGTAATATTATATTAATATTCATGATTAAATTTACATGGATAGACACACTGGCCTATCTGCGTCCAGGCTCACCAGCCTCAAATCACACAGGGTCCTTGGCCTCAAATCACAAGCATTCATTCCCAAACACTAAGCCAAGTGTGTGCAACATAGTGCAATGTACGCACTTACCCAAGTGTGCGCAACACACAAACTATGTGCACCCTGTCTTTGATAGAACTTCTCCGCACACATTCACAGGTGCACACAACACAAAAACTGAGGCATCAACGACTCACTAGACTATATGTTCATTATATTTACACTTAGTACCAATTCGAGTCACCAACCTATATGTACAATTACAAAGAGGTCTGGATTAGGGACACTACATAAATGAAGATGAAGGGTATCTCTTTTGTAAATAGTGTATTAGACTAACAAACCCATATTTTTGTGTTGATAATGTAGGTACATTACAAGTCAAATGTTCCATTTCAATTGAGAGATGTTGTTATATGGTTGTATAGGAATATTATCACTAAGTTCAAGAGCTTCAAGGGTTATTTGAAATAAATACATTGTAATATAGGGGTTAAGAAAGGTTGTCCCCTATCCCCTGCCATTTTTGGAATTTACATTGACAAGTTATAGGCATGACTATAACAAAATCTTCTGCTAATTTTTTGTATGACAATAACAACTTGGAGAGAGTAATTTCATACAAATATCTCAGAGTCAACCTCTTTCATAAGATTAACTAGAAATATAACATTGAGAAAAGGATTAACGAGGGTGGAAAGCCTACTATTGTCTTGAAAATCACTATAAATTAGTGGACTTTTGTTTGTGGGATAAATAAAGAAAGAAGCCTTTCTTTGAGACTTTCATCAATCTTGTTATCTTATATATATGTGAAGTTTGGGGTTGTTTCATCTTTATTGAATCTTGGAGGAAGCTCAAACAAATCTAATAACATTTTAAAATTTAGAATCTTAAAATTAAAAGCACCTCATCATAGAAGTTGGTGTTTCCCCCATTAATAGAATGGCTATGACTAAGTACATAATGTTCAAGAACAAGACAACCAATATGAAAGATAACATTAGGCTTCCTAATATTGTTTTAAACTCCAATGAAAGCCACTTCAGGCTTAAGAGGGGATGAAATAAAGATGCTAATTTGTATAACTCATAACAACTTAACTCCATAGAGTATTGATATCATTGAAAATACTATCACATCTAAATTTAATGAGAAATTGTGGTATTGTAAAGACATAGAGAATAATAGAAAATTAAGGTACTATAAAGGATGTTAACCCTAATTTGGAAGATAAATTTTTTTTTTTATAATTAAAAAAAAAAGGAAAAATTATACTAAAATATAATAAAACTTTAAAACAAGCCAATTAATTTCATAAGTTGATATTAATAAAATAAACAAGACAATTAATTTCATAAGTTAATATTAACAAAATAAATAAATGAATGTTGCTATTAATAAAATAAAACAATCATCATCGTAAATTAAGAGATCATTTGCTTTTGTTTGTAATTAAGAATATATTTTCCACGAAAACGTTATCATCCGATTGGATGAAATTATTAGATATAAATTTATAAAATAAGTTTACCCACAAAGTTTATTACTTATAATGCAAAACATAAAAACATTAAAATAATGAAAGCGTTAAAAACTATAAGAAATTTAGAAGCATACACTTCCGTATTTATTTCAACATGAACTTTTGCAAACATTTTTCTTCGTTGGAACTAAATTCCTTGTTGGAACCAAATTCTACTTGATATATATAAATATATAGATAGATAGATAAATAGATATATTGAAAAATAATTTTTTTCACCATAAACAAAGTCTCGACGCCTCCCAAAATGATGCAAATGCGCGAGCCTACTGGTTGGCGCTGCGATCTCCCAGTCTAGGATCGTTTCTCTCCAAAGCCAAATTATCTCTTGAACCCTCATTGGATCCTCCCTGATGCACACAGGCCCCTTAATTTTCATTTGCATGCCCCACAAAAGGCCTGTTGGGTGCTTATACTAGCCCATTTTCTCCTTAAGTTGAAAACACAGGTGCTAGCCCCTCTTCCCCGACAAAATTGACATATGATCTCAGGATGGAACAAAGGGTTTATAAAAAATCTCTAGTTTGGCGCTTAGGGACTCTAGCGCTACAGAGGATTTACCAACACAAAACACCCAATTTAACCGGAATATTTACCAAACGAAATCGATCATAAAGTGACTTGATCGACGGGTGTCAGTTTTACCCTATCCTTCCACTTCTCCAACGTTAATGGTTAGAGTTTGATAGAACAACTGGTGGGGATTCTCCTCCCTCCATGATCTATGAATGAGATCTAATCCAGGACTCCAGGCTTCAAAGTTCCTGCACTCCAACACCACAACAACCAAACTTACCTAGAGTTTCGAACCACTGAAGGAATCAGGAATATAACGACTCTCGATCTCCTATGATCAACGACTGATGTTTACTCTGAACCTCGAAGCTTTGGGGCTCCTTAACACTTTATAACAATGATCAAACTTGTTGTAAAGACGAATTACTGAAGTCCATAGGACTCAGGGATCTAATGAACCACACTTCACCACTTGATATACAACGAAGATTTTCTCATGGACTTCGAAGCTTTGGGGCTTCTTTCTCCAAACAACACAACTCAAAATCTCCCAGACAGTCGAAGTGTCGAATCTCAAAATCTAAATGCTTCAGGGATATAACACTGACGTTCTCCTCATGAGTTCAATTTTAGGTTGAGTGCATTCTTCACCTAAGGTGTTTTTGATCATAAGATTTCAGCAACAGGTCAACCCCAAGTTGGGTCTCAACTCCACCAGAAAAAAAAGGGTCATAGGGACAAGCTATGGTTTGAAACTCGACAGAATTTCCTAGTCCTAAGTGCTCACTGCTACAACTAGCCCACCGTCCCTCATTCCCCATGCACTTGTCAAATCCAAGCAAGTGTGCCCCTTCTCTACTCACCAGTCCTTCGGCTACCACACTTCCCTTCCCAGGATTTCCAGCAACATGTCGAATAGGAAGTCTCCAAGCCCTGTGACTCATTCCCAATGCACCAGGGAACAATTCTCAACAATATTCTCACTTGGAGAATATGATCATGGGTCTAACAACCATCCCACAATAGTCAGTCTCTCACCCAGACAAACTGTTCATGGTCTTTCAACCTGACTCTACGACCATAATTCAGATTATAGCCCACAACTCCTTACAAGATTCTCTAAGAAAATAAGGTAATAATTAGATTTTCCATACATTCTGACACTCTCCTCCTCACGAGAGCGTGCAACAATAGTGATAGTGATAATCCCCCCAAAAATATACGAAGGCCATCAATACATATTGCATGTCTTCCATTTGACACTTGTCACCTCCAAAAGTAGCTTTAAGCCACTTGGTGACCCATTCCCTACCCTCTGGAACATAAGATAAAATAATCATATATCTGACATTACACTTTTCCCATAAATATTATAAAATATTTTCTAAGACATACAACCCACCTTCTTTTTTCCCTTTTTTCGGTGGAGTGCCCCCCCCCATCTATTTTTTGTCTAAGTCAGTCAACGTGCAATGATGTAATATTATATTAATATTTATGATTATATTTACATGGATAGCCGCACTGTCCTATCTACGTCCAGGCTCACCAGCCTCAAATCACACAGGCTCTTTGGCCTCAAATCCTAAGCATTCATTCCCGCACACTAGGCCAAGTGTGTGCAACATAGTGCAATGTACGCACTTACCCATGTGTGTGCAACACACAAACTTTGTGCACCCTGTCTTTGATAGAACTTCTACGCATACTTTCACAGGTGCACACAACACCAAAACCCAAGAATCAATGACTCACTAGACTATATGTTCATTATATTTACACTTGGTACCAATTCGACTCACTAGCCTATATGTACAATTACAAATGGGTCTGGATTAGGGACACTACAGAATAGAAGATGAATGGCATCTCTTTTGTAAATAATGTACTAGACTAATAAATCCTTCATGCATTCAAATTTGGGTTGAGCGCATTCTTCCCCTGAGACATTTTTTCTCATAAGATTTTAGCAACAGGTCACCCCCAAGTTGGGTCTCAATTCCACCAAGGAAAAAAGGGTTCTAGAGACAAGCTATGGTCTGAAACTTGACTGAATTTCCTAGTCCTAAGTGCTCATTGCTACAACTAGCCCACGGTCCCTCATTCCCCACACACTTTTCAAACCCAAGGAAATGTGACCCTTCTCTACTCACTAGTGCTTCAGCTACCCCACTTCCCTTCCTAGGGTTACCAACAACATGTCGGATAAGAAGTCTCTGAGCCTTGTGACTAGTGCCCATCGCACTAGGGAACAATTGCCAGCAATATTCTCACTTGGATAATATGCTCATGAGTATAAAAACCACTCCACAATAGTCATTCTCTCACCCAGACAAACAACTCATGATCTATCAACCCAACTCTTCGAGCATAATTCAGATTATAGCCCACAACTCCTTACAAGCTTCTCTAAGAAAATAAGGTAATAATTAGATTTTCCATATAGTCTGACACTCTTCTCCTCACAAGAGCTCGCAACAACAATCATAGTGATAATCCCCCCCAAAATACACTAAGGCCATCAATATATATTGCATGTCTTCCACTTTACACTTGTCACCTCCAAAAGTAGCGTTAAGCCACTTGGTGACCCTTTCCCTACCCTCGGGAACTTAAGATAAAATAATAATATATTTGACATTACATTTTTCCCAGAAATATTATAAAATATTTCCTAAGACATACAACCCACCTCCTTTTTTCCCTTTTCCTNCCCATCTGTTTTTTGTCTAAGTCAATCAGCGCGCAGCGATGTAATATTATATTAATATTCATGATTATATGTACATGGATAGGCGCACTAGCCTATCTGTGTCCAGGCTCACCAGCCTCAAATCACATAGGCTCTTTGGCCTCAAATCATAAGCATCCATTCCCACACACTAATCCAAGTGCATGCAACATAATGCAATGTACGCACTTACCCAGGTGCGCGCAACACAAAAACTATGTGCACCCTGTCTTTGATAGAACTTCTTCGGGCATTTTCACAGGTGCACACAACACCAAACCGAGGCATTAGCGACTCACTAGACTATATGTTCATTATATTTACACTTGGTACCAATTTGACTCACCAGCCCATATGTACAATTACAAAGGGGTTCAGATTAGGGACACTACATAAATGAAGGTGAAGGGTATCTCTTTTGTAAATAGTGTATTACACTAACAAACTCATATTTTTGTGTTGACAATGTAGGTACATTACAAGTCAAATGTTCCATTTCAATTGAGAGATGTTGTTATATGGTTGTATAGAAATATTATCACTAAGTTCAAGAGCTTCAAGGGTTAGTTGAAATAAATACATTTTAATATAGGGGTTAAGAAAGGTTGTCCCCTATCCCCTACCATTTTTGGCATTTACATTGACAAGTTATAGGCATGACTATAACGAAATCTTATGCTAATTTTTTGTATGGCAATAACAACCCGGAGAGAGTAATTTCATACAAATATCTCATATTCAACCTTTTTCATAAGATTAACTAGAAATATAACATTGAGAAAAGGATTAACGAGGGTGGAAATCCTACTATTGTCTTGAATATCACTATAAATTAGTGGACTTTTGTTTGTGGGATAAATAAAGAAAGAACATTTTCTTTGAGACTTTCATCAATCTTGTTATCTTATATAGATGTGAAGTTTGGGATTGTTGCATCTTTATTGAATCTTGGAGGAAGCTCAAACAAATCTATGACATTTTATAATTTAGAATCTTAAAATTAAAAGCACCTCATCATAGAAGTTGGTGTTTCCCCCATTAATAGAATGGCTATGACTAAGTACCTAATGTTCAAGCACAGGACAACCAATATGAAAGACAACCTTAGGCTTCCTAATATTGTTTTAAACTCCAATGAAAGCCACTTAGGGCTTAAGAGGGGATGACGTAAAGATGCTAATCTGCATCACTGATAACAACTTAACTCCATAGAGTATTGATATCATTGAAAATACTATCACATCTAAACTTAATGAGAAATTGTGGTATTGTAAAGACATAAAGGATAAGAGAAAATTAAGGTAGTATAAAGAGGATATTAACCCTAATTTGGAAGATAAAAAATTTCTTTTTAATAAAATAAAACTTTAAAACAAGCCAATTGATTTCATGAGTTGATATTAATAAAATAAATAAATGAAAGTTGCTATTAATAAAATAAAACAATCATCATCATAAATTAAGAGATCATTTTCTTTTGATTGTAATTAAGAATATATTTTCCACGAAAACTCGGATTGGATGAAATTATTAGATATAAATTTATAAAATAAGTTTACCCACAAAGTTTATTACTTATAATATAGAACATAAAAACATTAAAATAATGAAAGTGTTAAAAACGATAAGAAATTTAGAAGCATATTCTTCCGTATTTATTTCAACATGAAATTTTCCAAACATTTTTCTCCATTGGAACTAAATTCCAGATTCTACTATATATATATATATATATATATTGAAAAATAAACTTTTTCACCATAAACAAAGTCCTGGTGCCTCCCAAAATGATGCAAATGCACGAGCCTACTGGTTGGCGCTGTGATCTCTCGATATAGGATCATTTCTCTTCGAAGCCAAATTAGCTCTTGGACCCTCACTGGATCCTCCCTGATGCACACAGGCCCCTTAATTTTTGTTTGCATGCCCCACAAAAATCTCGTTAGGTTCTTATACTAGCACATTTTCTCCTTAAGTTGAAAACACGGGTGCTAGCCCCTCTTCCCCGACAAAATCGACATATGACCTCAAGCTCGAACCAAGCGTTTACAAAAAATCTCTAGTTCTGTGCTCTAGGACTCCGATGCTCCAGATGATTTACCAACACAACACACCCAATTTAGCCGGAGTATTTACCGGCCGAAATCAACCATAAAGCAACTTGACCGGCGGGTGTCGATTTTACCCTGTCCTTCCATTTCTCCAATGTCAATGATTAGAGTTTAATGGGACGACTGGTGGGGATTCTCCTCCCTCCACGATCTATGAATGAAATCTAATCCGAGACTCTGGGCTTCAAAGTTCCTTCGCTCCAACACCACAATAACCAAACTTACCCAGAGTGTCGAACCACTGAAGGGATCGGGAATATAATGACTCTCGATCTCCTATGATCAACGACCGGCGTCTACTCTAGACTTCGAAGCTTTGGGGCTCCTTATCCCTTTATAACAATGACCAAACTTGCCAGATAGCCGAATTGTCGAAGTTCGTAGGACTTGAAGATCTAACGACCCGCACTACACCACTTGATATACGATTGAGATTTTCTCAAGGACATCGGAGCTTTGGGGCTTCTTTCTCCAAACAACACAACTCAAAATATCCCAGACAATCGAAGTGTCAAAACCTGAAATCTAAATGCTTCAGGGATCTACGACTAACATTCTCCTAGTCCAAATCAACGGTTGGGAACTTGTCTTCCTTTGTTATGTGCTCCACTTTCACTGTGCTTAATACAACGGCCCAGATCAAATCTTGCGGCTACATCAACGACCGTTGCAGCTTCTTCTTGCTTCGCATCTCCGCTTTCCTTCAACAAGGGATTTTCTTTACGGCTTCAAAGGCTTAGCCTTTGATCTTGTCCTACAGGTCTGACTCCTTGGCCTCTTCTTGCTTCCATGAACCGCTATCCCTCCTGAGCTTTGGCACTTGATAAAAATGCCTTGGCGCACTCCTTGTGCTCTCCCTCTTGAGCTTGGAACTTATAATAAGTTCTCTTGCGCTTAGGTTGCTATCCTTCCCGATCTTATGAATTTCTATGAACTTCAAAGGACTTGACCCTTTGTTCCTTCAAACGACTTCTTGTGCCCTCCTGGCACACATGCTCTTCCTCTCGAGCTTATGAACAATGTTAAAGTGTTCCTTCAGCGCCCTCTTGACACTTTGTGCTCTTCCCCCTGAGCTTTATCAACACTTTAACAAAGTGTTGGCTTCGTGCACTCCTTGCAATGGTCTTCCCTTGAGATTTTACACTACTATGAGTGTAGGGGCACTCCTTGCACTCGCTTTGTGCAAACTTGCACTATCCCTTCTGAGCTTATGATTGGTTCTGATGTGCCCACTTGGCACGCTCCTTACATAACTCCTAAGTGAGTTCTTACGCACTCCTTGCGCTAGCTTTCTAGAGTTCTCAATACGTCTAGTGTGCACTCCTTACACATCGTTGAAAGCCCAAAACACTCAGAAATTTACACATATAGGGAATTCTATCTATTCCTGCAAAAAGAACATACATGTACTCATAGCATTTACAAACATTCAGTAAACATTCAGAAAACAAATGCTCATTCACACAGAGAACACACATATATACATATGCAGGAAAATCTGTTTTTCTATTAAAATTGAAAGCTTTGACAATGTTCTCAATGTTTACCACACTGAACTTCAACGGAGTCTTACTTACATCATATATTACATTGATTTATACATGGATGGCTTCTGGAGCCTTCCCTCCAAATCAATTTAATGCTTTCACCTCTAATTAAATGTATTCCTATCACTATAAGGGTTGGAATTTCAAACTGTTGAAACCCGTCAAATTTGAGAGTTTCTACTATTCTAATACCCCGTTTGACCAGTTTTAAAGAAAGAGATTGACATTGTGAGATTTTTAAGTGTATTTGACGGCAAAATTGGCTTGTGTCAAATTCCATCCCTGATCACTAAGCCATCATAGTAAATATTCATTTACAATCTTCAGTTATGAGAGGATGCTCAGTGTAGAAACTACTGCCCATTAAAGGCAATTACACTTATCCTTACACAAAACAAAAACAATGGCACTTTACAAACTTTATTACAAACTTTATTACATTGATCGGAGATTTTAAAACAAAATGTGAAGGCTGCGCCCTCTCTCCTCGAGATCTGCTCCACCCCTCATGCCCTGCTGCGCTGGCTGCTGACTATGCCTCTGAGTGGGAGAGATGCTCCTGCATCACAAAATCATCATTTGAATTGGAATTGGCGGGCGAAGCATTTGGACCAAGTCGTGACGGAAAAGGCCACAGAAAAGAAAACAGATTGCACCTCCGTTCATTCTCTCCACTGTTCGGAGTTCGTCTAGCAGCATTACTATTTCTGCTCTCTGAGTTATTATTATTATTATTAGCAGCATGGGTATTCCTTCCACCAGTAACATAAACAGGAATGTTTTGCCGGGTGGATCCAATCGTAATAGTAAACACAGGGGCGTCCTGAGATCCTCGCCCATTACCTCGGCCGCCGGGGGCTGAAGATTCCGAGGGGTATGAAGCATCATTGCTGGGTATCGATGAAGATCCAACCTCTGCACTGTCTGTAACCTCGCTTGACAATCCATGGCGACAGATGGGGCACGAATTGTGCTGCGCCAACCAGGGAAGAATACAATCAGAATGATAAATGTGTTTGCAAGGCATTTCCCGGGCTTCGCCGCCTACTCCAAACTGCTCCTGGCAGACTGGACATTGCCAATTGTTAGCCAGATGCCGCGAATTTATCATAATTGTCGGCATTGCTTCCACAGAAGCTTTCGGGGCAGGGGGACGGCCGTACCTATCGTTTTCAGACATCTGCTCCATTAACTGCTCTAAACCAGAGCCCATGGAATAATCCTCCCTATTTGCAGGCAAGGACCTAGGTTCGATTCCTCTATCGTACCCAAAAATAAACTCCATGGGACCATTCCCCACAGTTGTGTCCCGTCTGAATATCCTGTCGTGGACGTGGTCCGGGCCTTCGTTGTTTCTGCGGTTACTGGGCCGGTTCGGCCGGGTCGCCATGAGGTCCCCTTCAAAGGGGTTTGTAATTGGAAAGATGGAAACAGCGTCGCTTGTTTCCTCTATAAAGCTTCCGCCACAGGAAGGGCAAAGCCTGAGATCTCTTGCCGATAGTCTTAAAAAACAGTTGCACGCACGACACCAGTAGGCAGAAATGCTTCTATCACCCATCTCGAAAAAATGCTGAAAACTCAGAGTGCTGATCGTCAAAACCTTACCACAGCTGCTAGTCAGACCCCCGAAAAACGCCCGTACCAGAAGGATTTGGGAAATGGCAGTTGCAGAGCAAAAGTAGATGGAGATAATGATGTAAGCGTTAACGGAAATAGCCGAGAAAATGGTAGGAGACTTAAATTCAGACTAAAAGTCAAGAATTTAAAGTTCAGGAGAGTTTGATTTCGTGAAGGGTATTTCCAGGACCAGGCGAATTTAATACATTCCTTGCTTTTGCTTTGGTTTTGGCTTTAAAAGCTCAGGCGGATTGCCGACCCTCCCTCTAAATCTTTCGGCTCCGCCGAAAGTCGGGACATCCAAAGTGACGATGAGATCTCTGTGTAGGTTTGATAATGAGGTTAACGCTGCTCATACCATGTTCCATGTTCGTCGGTGTGTAATCTTTTACTTTTAATTTTTATTTTCAAAAATTGGTACAACTTTGAGTAAGTTTAAAAGTTAAGAATATGTGGTTATATGTTTTAAATCTAAAGAGGTAGGGTTTAAATCCAAAGAGGTAGGGTGTGTATAGTTTGGTAGATTTTAGTAGTTAAATTTTTGTCCTCTGTGAATTTTAACAATCAAATTGTTTTTCTAAAATGTGTGAATTTTAACAATTAAAAAGTTTTTCGGAAAAGGTAAATGCATTCTCCAAGCAATCAAGGCACCGGGATATGTGATAGATTCCATCAAAGTTGGGGAGCACACTTAGTTCATGAAAGAACACACCCTCATTGGAATTTTTTTAGGGTTATGGTCCTCGGAACGAAAACATGGTGGAACCATAAAGGGGATTATGAACTTCAACTCAGTTCGAAAGGCTTCTTCATAATTATCTTTCACAATATGGAGGACAATAATCAATTTTTTGAAAATGGCCCATATTTTTACAATTGTGTAGAGCTTTTCCTTTGATTTTGGACAGACCGCTTAGCTTAGTTAAAGAAGATTTCTTGACCACGCTAGTCTGGTTCCACCTCTACTCCCTTCCCTAGGAGTTATGGCTTGAAGATATTCTCATGGGTGTTGGTAATACCATAGGAACATATGTGAAATCCTTAGATGTAATGAAGCAAATAAAGTATACTTCCTACACCTGAATCTATGTGTACATGGATATTTCCAAGGCATTGAGAGGCTCGGTCACCATTGAGTATCAGGATGAGGACTAGGTTCAAACCATTTACTATGAACACATTCCCTTTCACTGTTGGAAATTTCATGAGCATGGACATCTCTTTCAAGACTGCCCCCTTAATGCACATGCTCAATAGATGGGGGAAGGAAAATTGAAAGATGGCTTTACGCAAGTTACTGGACGCCATAAGAAACCCCTAAAAATTCCTACTCAAGAGGGAAATCAACATATATGTACAAGTAACTCTTTTTATGTTCTAAATAACCTACAAGAAGCAGAGGAAGTGGAGAATCCTTAGAAAAAAAACAACCAGAGCAATGACAAAGGAAAATCCAAACAATCTCCAGATCCAATTCTAGAGAAAATAATAGACCCATGTTCCCTTGCCCTACATAATGCATAAAATAAAATGGAAGATGGGGGGGATGCGACCATGCAATTGGATGAACAAGACCTTGTAGATATAGATCTAGAAAGATTAGAGGAAGCCTTCAACAAGAAGAAATTGCAATCCATCCCGATTGAATAGTTATAGAAAGTCCACAAAGTATTCGTCGATTCCACTGCAGGAGCCACCTCCAGACTAGGCATAAGCTTCGACCTAGGGCCAGATCCCAGATGTACAACTTGAGAAGGAAAAAGGAGGGGATGAAAATCAACACAAAAATTGATAAAAGATGTAGGCCATTTTATGATGAACTCGGGCCAGATTCAACGTCTCACTGAGGGTTTCTTCTCATCCCCACCAAACTCTTTATAATGAAGATAATCACATGGAATATAAGAAAATTAAATGAAAGATCCAAACCGAGGATTCTTCATAACAACATAATGGAAGAGGATCCAAACATTCTCCTTCTACAAGACACAAAATGTGTTGAAGAAACAGTGGAAGAAATATTTAAGAGATGTTGGAGACACTATAATTTCCTCTACAATGATTTCAATGGAGCAATAGGAGGATTATCTATCCTCTAGAACCCAAAAATTGTCATCATAGATCAACCATTATCCACAGTATGAACTCTTTCTGTGCACTACCATGCTCTAGGCTTCAGCAAGGATGGAATCCTCACAAATGCTTATAGACCCCAAGGTATTCAGGAAAAAGACTCATTTCTACATAGTATGTCCTTCCTAGGTAGGTTTATAGGTCAAAAGCATTAGATTATAGGAGGAGACTTCAATATCATCCTCACGCTAGAAGAAAAGAGAGGTGGAACAAGATGGTTGGAGCAAGACAGTGGAAAGTTCCGAGAACTCATTAATCAACTCAATTTAATTGACATAGAAACAAAAATGGCACCTTCACCTGGTTCAACAGAAGAGCCATCCCCCATCAAATTGCTTGTATACTAGACCATTTTCTTATCTTAGAAACTTTGATTCTTGAGGGACTAGCGATATAAGAAAACATCCTCCAAAAATCGGGCTCTGATCACTAGCGAGGTCAACTATGGATAGATACAATAGCCATGCCCAAATTCAAACCTTTTCGTTTTGAAAAATTCTAGTTAAACCATCCCGACTTCTTGGAACTCTCCCAAACTTGGTGGGCAAAGGATTAGATCTCACATGGCTCACTAATGTACATATTTCAACAAAGACGGAAGAATTTCAAGATGTAGCTTTGAGACTGGAATACAATTTTTTTGGGGAACATCTTTCAAGCTCAAAGAACCCCAAAACAATGCTTGGAAGAAATCAAATAGGAAACCATTTTGTAGGGGCACACAGACACTTTAAGTTAGGAAGAATAAATACTGAAACAACAACTCGAGGAACGAAAAAAACAAGAGGAAATAATCTAGAAATAGAAATCCAAAGTACAATGGATTAAGGAAGGGGAAAGGAATACCAAATTCTTTCATCTCTCTATGGTGCATCGATGTTACATTAACAACATCATAATATCGAAGATGCTTAGGGAAACACTATCCTTGATCATGAGGGATTAGAAACTGAGTTGGTAAGCTACTATAAAGAACTCTTATCAAAGCCACCAATTTATATAACCCCGACTATTAATAGAGTGACTCAACATATATCATCCCTCATCATGCCTGAACAAAATCAAGCTTTAATGAGACCAATCAGGCAGGAAGAAGTGGATCATGCCATCAAGGAAATGCCTTTGGGAAAGGCACTAGGTCCTGATGGATTCACAGTAGATTTATTCCACTTCTCCTAGATAATGATTAGAGAAGAGGTATGGAAACGGGTAGAAGAATCCTGAACTTCGAGTCAAGTCCTCTATGCTCTCAATGCCACCTTCCTCACTCTCATCCCAAAGGAATATTGATTCACTCATCCAAAGCAGTTTTGCCCCATTGTGCCCTGCTTGAATTTAATCTACAAGATCATCACCAAAATTATTTATCTCCAGCTCAAGCCCATTCTTCCTTTCATCATATCCAAGGAGCAGTTAGGGTATGTTGAAGGGCACCAAATCATGGAAATATAATTTTTGTTCATGAGGTGATCCATTCGCTTAAATCCACTCGTACCCCAGACATGCTCATTAAACTAGATCTCTCAAAAGATTTTGATCAACTTAGTTGAAAATACATGAATTCCCTCCTAACAGACGTTGGTTTCAACAAGGATTGGATAACTTGGATAATGAAACTCACTACCTTTTCCTTCTTTTCTATTCCGGTTAATGGAGTTCCCTCTCAACCTTTCTTTCCTTCCATAGGTATCTGTCAAGGGGACCCTTTATCCTCTTTTCTCTTTTTCATCATGGAAGAAGGACTAGGTCGTTATATTAAAGCCTCTATCACATACGATACCCTTCAAGGTCTCTCTCTTCACAACCTTCATCCATCTACTTCACATAGTCAATTTGTAGATGACACCATGTTTATGAACACCCCTATTGCTCAGGAAGCCATTAAACTCAATTAGATTCTCTCTGAATTTAGTGATACCTCGGGCACCACCTTTAATTTGGAAAAATCCTAGCTCTTTTTCTTCAACACACCACCTGTCGTCCAAGCCCACATCTCTTGACTTATAGGCATCCCCAGGAGCTCCCTTTCATCCAATTATCTTGGGATTCCCTTATTACTAATGCAATGGCATGAAACATTTCATGGGATATCCTTCTACTCTCAATTTCTAATCGCTTGAGCAATTGGACTTCCATATCCCTCAATCTTGCAGTTAGACTGGTTCTTATTAAGTTAGTCCTTCAATATCTCCCTTCCTACCTCTTCTTAGATTTAGCGGCCCCGTAATCAGTCATCAAAACCATACAAAATTTGTAGCGGAAATTCCTTTGACATGGTCATGATCCAGGAAAAAAGTGGGCTCTTGTTGGATGGGAAAAAGTTTGTAAGTCAAAATATATTGGAGGAATCGGACTCAGAGTTCCTGGCAAGCTCAACAACATCATGGGAGATAAACTTTGGTGGTGTTGGCTCAATTATACAATTGAACTCTGGGTGAAGCTTTGGAAACAAAAATATTCCCCCAATACCAATGAGGAACATCTCATCAGATTTAATGATCATATCCAAGGCTCCAATATTTGGAATGTTGCTTGGCGCAATCACCCTCTTATTCAAAAGCATGCATTTTGGGAAATCTGGAATGGCCAGACGAAGTTGTTTTGGAAAGATTCATGGCAACAACTACCTCCATTGCACTCTTTGGATGGATTACGTCCTCTACACAATGACATGAAACATATGGCTCCCCTGAAGGTGGAATATATTTGGTAAATTGTCTCTCACCATCCTCCTTGGCGAACTTGGAAAACTCTTCCGCAATATCTCATTATTCAAGAAGATTGTGATATGCAACCACGGTGTACCATTGCCTCCCAGAGGAAGATTCACATAATAAATGGTTCAGATATTCTTCGATGGGCTTATTCCCCTGTGGGTATGTTCATAGTGAAATAAGCCTACTAACTTCATGAGAATTTCCACGCTCAACCAAAAGAACACATTTGGAACATTATCTTGAAATCAAAATTTTGGCCGAAAATCTCACTTTTTCTTTGGCTTATGGTACAAAACCAAATCCTTAGTTGGGACAATCTAAGGAAATGAGGGCTCATCGGGCCATCGATGTGTCATCTCTATCAACAACAGGAGGAAACTATGAAACATATATTCAATCAATGCTCTTTCAGTGGGGAGATCTGGGATCAGGTCGCTCATATTATGAGGAAATCCAATAGATCTCGCGAAAAAATTATAAGTACCATAGAAAAATGGGGTACTAATGTCTACCAAAATCCAATCTTGAACAAAATATGGCAGTTATTACCAAGCTTCATTGTTTGGTTGATCTCGAAAGAGTGAAATAAACACATCTTCCAGTCTCAATCTTCTTCTCTTTCCTATATCTAGTCAAGAATTTTCGGACATATACAGGAAACCATTCGAGTCAGTCAGTGGTCCCATGAAGATCTTTCTTGTAATCCCTAAGAGAGCACCATTCTATCAAACTGGAATCTAAATCTCCCTTGCACCACTTTCAATGTTACTCTTTGTTTCGGTTCTCCAGCTCATAGCCCTACCTCATGGCTTGGCCCCCCTCCAGGCTTCGTCAAACTCAGTTTTGATGGGGCCTCGAAGGGAAACCCTAGTCCGACAGGTTATGGTGTTGTTCTCCGCATCTGCACATGGAATATCATCCAAATATTTGTTGGACACTTGGGCCATGACACCAATAATTTTGCGTAACTCTAGGGACTAATAAAAGGAATCCAACTCGCCACTAGTCAAAATATTAATAAACTAATTGTTGAATGGGATTCCCAAGTGATCATATCACTAGCAACCAAAATCATCAATGGGTTTGATCTTACGAAAGTCTCCCCAAGTTGGTGGCTCCTTGGTCTGCTTGACATGTTCAGTACTCTTCTTCATCCTTCTCTCACCCTCATCCCCTCTCATGTGCGGCAATAATAAAATAAGGTTGCAGACGCATCAGCCAATGAGGGAGTCTCCTCTCAAGAAGAGGATATCCTAACAGATGGACAACATCTTCCAACACCCCTGTTGTTAATTCAATGTTTGGAGATTGCACTTAGAGATTGTCCTCCCCAGGATGGGGTGACAACTGGAAACCATGTAGATTGAGAAGTTAATAACCCCTGCTGCCACCCTCTCTTTCAGTTCACTTGGTATGAGAGACATTCATTTGATAGGATTGAAGGTGTGCCTGCACATAGGGGTTGGTTTAATGGAGAAACCAATGCTATAGAAGCAACATTCCTAGACCGATAAGAGTCACACGAAACCTATCAACTCGTCCCTTTTTACACTTCACCTCACCAATCCAATTATTATTCAGGAGGTAAAAAATGGAAACAATTTTTTTTCTTTGGTCTTGTCTCTGGATTCTTGCGTTTTCCTTGACTCTTTCTCTTCCTGCTATTCCACTCTACTCTTGGTTTTCAATCTCACCACACCCTCCCCCATGCCAAGAGAAAGAGGAAAGCCCAAGCATGGACACCTACTACATTTTTGTAGGCCGACAACGCAGGATCGACCCCTCCTTTCCTAAGATTTCTATTACTAGCCACATTGTCCCTTCTGCAATGCCTTCTCCATCCTCTACTCATAACTAGATGGAAGAAGCTCCTACCATGACTTATGTTGAAGAAGAGCATCCTTCAATCCCACCACAAGTCCCTCCATCCTCCCTCCTATTCACAACCTCCGACATTCAAGCCCCACCCCACATTTGTGGACAACCTACACAAGAAATTGACTCCACTTTGGCAATGGAAAATTGCATAATAGAAGAAGATATCCCTTCGACTAAGCACAATGAGGAGACCCATCCAATCAACAAGCCTCCACTAGTTACAACTCTAGAGCCATAGATGATCATCACTTTCCGTCTTTCACAGGAGCACTTAGACCTTATCTTATCTATGTGACGGTATATGGTGGAGCAACTACACCGCCATATCATCCTCAGTCGCCATTTGGATATGTTGTTCGACTCCCTCTCAAGCGAGCCAAACAAGTGAAGATGTCTGACATGCACCCATTAGTATGTTTTTGTTCCTACTTGGCCTCAACCTCATGGCGATGATGACACTACGAGTTTTCCTACTGTTTAATTTCATATTTTCTCTATCACTATGCATTTCTGATCCAGACGATCATAGTGGAAGTTTTAGTGTTGTTTTATCTTTTGTTTCCTGCTTTCTCGGAGTTCAGAAAAAAACAAGACATTAGGCCATTTGTTCTAGTTTCCATCTGTATGGAAGAACAGGTGACCGATTTTTCCACGTGTATTGATCTGATGACTTTCTAAAGCAATAAAATATTTATTTACAAAAAAAGAAAACCATCGTAATTCAATCACTATTTACTATCATTAATATTTAAATATTTAAATGAAAATCATTATTATATCTATTTCTAAATATTTATGTAACTATCTTAAAATATTTGATAAAATTTATACATAAAACTTTAATTAATATTGATAACCTTTTCCTAAACTACCTTAAAAATAACTTATAAAACTCATAAAAATGTAACCTTATTCAATAGTGTAAAACCTAGTAATCAGACGATTAATTCTATATTCCTTAGGGACATGTCAATGACACCTTAAATACTTTCATAATAATAATGGTTAAGAGCATGTGTTTCCTCCTTGGAGGTCATAGGCTCAAATCCAGAAAGGGGTAGGGTATGTATACCTCCATAGACTTTAGCATTTAAATCATTGTGCAGAGGGGTTCCCTTGTGTGCGGAGGGGATCCCTTGTCCCACAAACAAGGGGGTCTCATACACCAATTTGATGTCTAGCTTGGTCGTGACCTTAAAAAAAGATTATTATTATTATTAAAGTACTAAAATAAAGTTAAATTATATTAAAAAAAAAAGTTATGATAATCAAATCCAAAAAGATAACTTACACTAATTTTTGTATATGACAATAGGAATTTCATACAAATATATGAGAGTCAACCTTGTCACAAGCTTAACTCAAATTATAGAATTGGGAAAAGGATTAAAGAAGGGAGGAAATCCTATTTTGGTTTTTAAAACCATTATAAATCAGTGGAATTTTGGTTGTGGGAGAAAAGAAGAAGTAATCTCCTATTTGAGACTTTCATTAGTCTAGTTATCTTATATAGATGTGAAATTCATGGTTGTTTCATATTTATTGAATCATGGAGGAAGCTCTAGCAAATCTAGAAACACTTTATAATTTAGAATCTTAAAATTAGAAGCAATGCACCCTATCCTATTTTCATAATACAAGCTTGTCTTTCCCCATTAAGAGTATGGTTACCACTAAGTACCTAAGTTCAAACACAAGACAACTGATATGAAAGAAATCTTGGGCTTCCTAATATTACTTTAAACTCACTTGGGGCTTAAGAGGGGTTAGCGTAACTATGTGAAGACTTGACTAAATCATTATATAATCGAAAATGACTTAATTGCATAGAGTTTCGATAACACATTTATCCTATATTTCCCTCACCCTCCACCTTTATATATATATATATATGAGGGTGGGGAGTGGGCGAAATATAGGGTAAATGTGGGTGGGGGTCCAGTGAAAATATAGAATAAATGTGTTATACATTTATCCTATATTTCCCCACCCCCCACCATTTCCCCCACTCCCTACCCTTATATATAAGGGTGGGGAGTGGGGGAAATATAGGATAAATGTATAAC